>CM040240.1:235895302-236014456 GCA_022545495.1 Chrysanthemum lavandulifolium
TCACTCTTCCACGGACTGATACATGTACCGAATGCTCATACGGGAAAGTTGACTCCTGCGTCTGGAACCTGGGGGGCACCGAAGAAAGGAAAGAGCGGGATGGTGGGTTTTGTTGTTCCCGCGAAGCGAGGATGTTTCGACCAGCGAATGAAGTGGGTCAACTTTTTGTCTTCGGCCAAAAACCTTTTCTCGCTGGTCGAGCTAGTTTCCGGTGCGAAATGAAATTCATAGGATATATGAGTAATTCAAAGGATAAATAGAAAGATTTTATAGGATTCTTTAGTAATGAACAAAAAAAATATTGAAAAAAATGAAGTGATTAAGCGTCGGGGGCTTTGCTGGCTAGCTCGTGCAATCAATCAAAAATGATTCGCGTTAGTAAGCTAGCTTTGTTTTTTATTATAAACATATGCGGTAAAAAGTCTAATACAACATGACATACCATTTAGATAGTCTCAATGAATACATATCTTTTGATAATATAGAACGTAAATAAGATCTTAAAGCTGACTTAAGGATTCTTCATGTAAATCATGTTATATAAAGAAATTGTTGTATCATGCATAAATGCAAGATGATTTGACAACATTGATATTTAATTGAAAGTTATTAGTTAAATAAGTCTAATAAATATTCTATTGGAATATGTTTGTATTTATAAATTAATCTCTAAGCATAGAGTCATTCCCACTAATGAAATTCTATGGATGTACAATACGACAATTGTTGCGTAATTGTCATAAACAATAAACTTGGAGTTTAGGTAGGCACCGAACATTACCAAATGAATGTTAATAGTTTAAGGATTTTTTAAAAGAGCATATTTTTGTTTGTATACAATGATGCCAGTTTAATTGAGATGAAACTCACTACTAGTCATGGTAGAATTACATCATTGATGATGACCATGTCGACTAGTTGTGCTCAACTAAGAGCATAATTGCATTATACATTAAAGAATAAGAAGGCGTTAAACTTTTGAAATTTGAAAGATGATTTTTATCAATATGTGTTTAATGATGTCATACACCTTATGGAATATTGTGTGTCAATATCGAGATATTTGTATGCACACATACAAGAACGTCACTAGTTGAATTATTGAAACAAGTATTCTCAAAATTCTGATAGATCAAAACTGGTTGAATTTATGCCTTATCAACATGTACGACTGTCATGTCTTGAGGCATAATTCATCAACTAGAATTATAATGCAATGATCTATTTAGTATTTGGATAAGGGACGTTAAACAATTATTATTATTTATATAATGAATCAAAGTACGTGGTATGTTTGATTTCATTCAATAATAAGTTGTGTCCTATATTTACATGTTTAAATCCATGAATGATTTATATCGTTTTAAATTGTCCACTGTTAATCAAATATATGGGAATATTGTTGAATTAAGACAAACATGAGAGATTGGTAATATACTTTGTATATTGAAGGAAGATCCTACCAAACTCACATGGTTTTCAAAAGTTTGCATACCGGATTATACCAACTAACAAGATTTTTACTTTATGGATCTTTGTCATTAAGTAAATCTTGTATATGAGTTCATTATTTATCCTTAGACTTGAAACGCAAGCTGGATTGACGTGGGTGGATCCCATTTCTTGAATCTAGTCTACCGCTATCCATATTGGTAGTTATAAGGGCTACTTTCAGAAGTGTTGTAAAATTCACGGATTACGCTTGTAGCCAAGACATATTTTGTTCTTTCAATATAGTTTTGAAGTATAATACTACTGTACCCCACGTGGGGTTGATCAGATGTTTGTATGGCCAAAAGAGATTTGGATATGTCCCGATGATCTTGGTAATCTTGATCAATCGATGAAACGAGAAACAAAATAGTTAAACTATGGAATGACATAGATCCATATCCATATTTAACACAGTACTGGAAACAAAGGGATACTATATTGATAAATCATTTATTGTGACTTTATGAAACACACTCTAGTATTTCTGAGGGCATTGAAGTGTTGTTAGACGCTTACCAATGCCATCACATTTGATTGAAACATGTCCAAGTGGGAGCTGTAGGATTATGAACACTTTTCGTAAATGTATGTCCGGAACGTGCTCGAGCCTATGGGATCGCACACGTTACGTTTAAGATTCAACTTATATAATTAATATATATAATGTATTATATTAATTATTTCACGAAAAAACCACTTAACGGTCATTAAACACTTAACAGTATTTACTAATGGTCGTTAGATGATAAATACAAAGAGTTAAGTGTAAAATAGAGGAAGGAAGGTTCTAGACCCCCTCCCCTTTATATTTGGCTGAACAATCCCACATAAGTTGTGGGATAGATTTTGCTTGCTATGAGAAACCTATATAATAAACCATTTAGGCTTCATTATTCTTATAACATGAAAATCTAGCAAACCAATTTTCTCTCTTCTCTTCCTTCATTCTTGCAAACCAATCGAGCACCCATTGTGTGGTAGGTTCAAATTTGGTTTTCTTGAATACTATTGGTTGGTTTATTTCGTGATTGAGAACTAGCATTATAATTAAATCGCTATCAAAACATGTGTGTGAGAATGCAGAGGAATCAACCCTTTTGATTCTTGTGGTTCTATTGTAATCGATCACTATAAACCATAATTAGGGTTCTTGATAGATTTGGGTGTTTTAATGTGTTTTTGATCAAACCCTAATTGCATAAGGAAGCTAACAAGGTACATTTTAATTAGGTTAATTATTTACACTATATGATCTTAATCCGCTGCGTATTTATGACAGAATGTATGTTTATATTATATGATAATCGTGTTATATTCCAACACATATAATACTAATTATGGGTCCTGAGGCTCACATTTCATTTGGGACATATGGAAAATCCAATCCGACTACATTGGTTAAACCTAGTGACTTGATTTTGTATCATGTTCAACTTATTTGTGAGAAAATAAAAAGCAACACATAAACAATGTGTATAGAGTCAATATGGTTGCGAATTTACTAACAAGTAACCATTTTGACAATTTTAAACCCATTTTAATATTTGTTCATTAATTCTATCTTAGCTATTTATTCGGTCCCTAAATTATTATTCACCTTTCTTTTTCAAATATCTTGAAATAATTGTCGATCTTCTAATATAAATGTTTAATTTTCCCATATCATCCTTAACTCAATCTAGTGTTCATAATTCTAAGAACAAACATTAATCTGTAGTAAAAGGACAAAAATGTTATGCTACAAAGTCAAAGATATTATTGGTACATTTATTTTTTCATTTTAGAAAAGATAAATTTGATAGAAAGATGATCCAGTATGCACAATTTTTCATTCAAGTGCTTTAAAAATGCACTTTAACTTCTAATTGTCATGCTCTAAAACAAAAAAAAAAAATACCAAAACTATCATTTATCTCTTCATATCATACGTTGAAAACGTGAAACTGTCAAGATCTTCCTAAAAAAGCTATCAATATAATCTAATCGATGACCCACATATGAAAAAGATGATTTAAGATAATAATCGCTACTAATAAGATACCAATCGATAATAATACGGTACCGGTCGATAAAAACGATATTATGACGCATGACTACACGATATTACACGATCAATGTGATACCATTTGGCTTTCCTAAAGAGATCCGGGCAAGATTTATTATATTCCCAAGAGAAATAGTCATCCGTACTAATGTATAACATTATATGTCTCTTCTCTTTTCTCATTTTTCTTCAACTAAGGGCCCACTTGGTTCAAAGTGGGGAAAGGGAAAAGGAAAGGGAAAGAGAATGCAAAGGAATGAGTGAGGTGGGTAATCAATCCCTTACCCCTCAATTTATTCTATAATGGTTCATTACCCATTACGGGGTAATCAATCCCTTTGCTCTCCCTAACCAAGCACTAAATAATGAGTGAGATGGACCCTTTTGAATACCTTACCCATTCCCCACCCCCCTTAACCCCCCAACCAAGCACGCCCTAAAAGTTTCTTGTTTTTCGTGTGTGTATGCACTTAAGCACCAAAGAATTATTTTTGGCGTCTTTTGTTCTTAATACTTGATCACCTCACGTCGTGGGTTGTTACTCATTGATTGACATGTTTCTTCAACCCAACGATGATTCACTAATATGGATGCTTACGAGAAGGTTTTGATCCGCTACAAAAGTAAAGACTTTGCATCTATTTTGTAACATGCTTAGCTAAAGAGAAGATAAGAAATGTTTTCAAGTAGATCATATCCGTCCAAATCTACATGTCTAGCCAATATATACATGTTATCAACAGCATAAACCGATATGGATTTACCAAATGTATCTTTTATGGATATTCCGAATGTATCTTTATATAACTGGTATTGTTCTTGTTCATCTACTTTCATTACTATCATCTATTTTAATTATTAATTATTATTCAATTGTTGTTACCATAATCTCACAGTACGAAAAGCAAAATAAATAAGTAATTACTTAAATTACGAACAAAATTTGTAGTACATAACCACCATAAAAAGTGAAAGTACTTAACATCATATAAAAACTAAAGATCTATTTAATCATAACTAAGGAACACATCATCAAGAAATTGATGTTTCACACCAAAGATTATCTAGCTTCTTCAACAGTTGACAACATCCATATAAGATAGAAATGTCATGACTCATATCCTCGTACGAAAAATCGACAACATCCTTGCAATAGTTTAACTATTGTAAAACGTTGTTCCACCTCCTTTATCTTGTATGTTTGGCTTTGACCGACTCCTCAAAATCGATACCATCTTAAGGAGATGGCCGCGAAATGAGTATTTTTTAAAAGCGTCGAAGCGAAGTCCATTTTTCATCTAGGAAAGTGGATTGAAAGGCGGGTTCATTGATTCCATAGAGAGAAAGTTTTGTAAAATAATTTTATAGAACCTAAACAATAGGAAGGTGAATATTAGAGATGTGGATTATGGTATTTTTATAGATGTGATACAATCATGATATTAATTATTAAAAGTTGAAAAAAGAAGTTGTGATCGATGTTACTCGATAATTGCGGTTAGCGTAAGTAATTATTTCATACGTTGAAATTTGAATGGGAACAATTGATATGTTCCCAAAAAGGCGATAGGAGATGATGTGTTGCGATACTTTAGCGGTTACAATTACCAATGTAAGATGCGTTCTTCTTTATACCGCCTAGTCACATCCACGGCGATCAAGTTCTACTATCAACCAACTATTATAGTTGGGATAACATTTGAGTGTAAGAAAATTAAAAATAAAAATAAATGGAATCAAATAAGCGGTTAACCGGATCCTGATCACCATCGACAAAATCCCGGGAAATTTCATCGACAAAACTACATCCTATGTTATGCAATGGTTTACTTGAACACCTGAAGAGACCTAATCCTGGTGAAGAGTACTCCTTTGGCGGGAAATACTTGATGCTCGTCCATCTATTTATACCATCTAACAACATTTATTGTGATTAAATTAAGCAATGGAATCACACAAGCATTTAAGGGTTGAATCACCACCGCCTAACTCACCAAACCTATCACCACCGCCTGAATCACCACTAGAATCAGATTCTCTGACTTTTGAAGTCCGTCCACCGTCCCTGGTTGTTGTTGTTGCACAACCACCACCACCACTAGTCCACTACCACCACTGACTAACTCATCACTAGAACCACCATTGCCGATTGATGTAGAACATCGACTGCCACCGGCTTCTATTGTTGTACAACCACCACCACTACCACAACATTTCTACTATCGCTTTTATTTGGAGGAAAAACTTCTGCGTATTTCAAAGCCTAAAGGTACTGTGGATGAAATTTGTGGTTTGTTGACTGAATTTAGCGAAAGATACACGACAACGCACTATCGTTTTGAGGATGAGGTTGCACGTCTTTAGGAAGAGACTGAATACCTGAATCAAAAGATCGTGATTAATTGTTTTTTGAATGTATGAATTCCGATGTATTTTGTGTGTCTGTAGACATTGATGTATTTCGGTGTTCTTCTTCCATGTAATGTCAGTCGTTATCGATAATCAAACGTTATGTTTAAAGTATCCGCTACTCCATTTATATACGTTGCATATAAGAAAACATTTATAATCATAAAAAGTACTAACAACATATCAAGAAAATATTGCATGAACTTTAACAGAAAAATTACGATTACATATTCGTGATATATTGGATACATCTCTCAAAAAGAATAAAAAGTACTATTAAACACTTGAAATGGAGATTATTCATGCGTATATTTCCGTGATCTTATTTCTTATTGCAAAGCTCATGTACGAAAGGATGGATAAGAAAATTAAACCTTTACGGACCTATAAATGTTAGTGCAAATATTACGATATTTAATCTATACATTCTCATTTGTTTTGTTGATGACAAACATGTAACTTGTAATACATAACGTAAAATGTATAAGTTACTTGTAATTATATATTGTCTCAACACCTCTCGACGACTCAAGTCCTTGTATGCTACAACACGAGTTCGTACATGTTTGTTATGTTGCGTTATGATCAAACCCCAACAAACCATTAAAACATGTTTAGTTAAATAGTTTATGTATAACAACTAGTGTTTACATATTGGGTAAATATATACATAACTAGTATGTATTATAATGGGTAATATAAATGGGTAGAAACTTAAGTATTTGACCCATTGACCAAATACATTGAATGTAGTTGGATAAAACCCAAAGTTTAGAAACATTGTACCTTAGTGGGCACTCATAACCCATTTGACTAGATGCATTGCATCCATTAGATACATTGTATCTAATCTAATACCCATGGATCAACCCATAACCCATTTGACTAGATGCATTGCATCCATTAGATACATTGCATATAATCTAATACCCATGGATCATATCCATAACCCATGGTATTGACCCATACCCATTTGACATACAATGTACTCATTAGATACATTGAATCTAAAAGAATACCCATGGACCAATCCATAACCCGTGACCCATGACCCAAAACCCATGGGTAAAGGGGGCGTCCCACGGATCCCGATGTAATACTGGACGGATCCTCGAGGAGGGATCCGTGGGATCCGAGGAGCGATGGCTAGTTTTCTTCTATAAATAGTGAGCCATTTCTTCATTGTTTCACACACCTTCACACATAGTTTCTCCACCATTTCTAGGATATTTAGATCATTAGGAAACATGTAAACCACTCTCATCTCATATGATCATAATGCTTCTAACTCTCATTTGTTGTAAGCATACTCGAAGTGATCCTCAAAGCAAGCTTAGAGATCTTGCTTCCTTACCTCTCAAGTGATCACCCATCACAAGATACAAGCACATGAAGATCTTCTACAACAAGCTTGGGAAACTTGTCATCTTCATTCATAGAAGACTAACTACATCATGCTTTGGGTTCTTGATGTTTAGTTTAGGATTTCATATCCATTAGACACATTGTCTTGGATATTGTCTAGTATCATATTCTTGTATCTATGACTAGACTAGATGGTTTATGTGTTTGTGCCATAAAACACAAGGTTTGTTATGTTGGGCCACAAAACATAACGGGTATCATAGATGTGTTATATATCTATGACTAGACTAGATGGTTTATGTGTTTGTGCCATAAAACACAAGGTTTGTTATGTTGGGCCACAAAACATAACGGGTGTCATAGATGTGTCAAAGGCATTAGTGAAGAATGCTAAAAGAGTCAAGATGAAGGCATTAGTGAAGGGTGCCGAGTAATCTAACCAAGGGCATTAGTGAAAGGTGCCTAAGGTGTACATTCGATATGGTGTGTTTCGATGTACAAGATAGAGTAGTATTAGATCCAAGGATGGTGATATCCTTGATGGTGTTGTAACAAGGTGGATCTCCTTAAGATTAGGTGTTGTGTTGTGATGGGTAGTAGTTCCTCCATAGTAATGGAACTAGGTGCTTAGCCTAGTACCTAATAAAGGGTAGGCGACGTTGTGATAGGATTAGTTCTCCTTGGAGTGAAAGAACTCGGTGGTTAGCCTAGCACCGTATAAAGGGTAGGCAACGTTGTGTTAGGTGTGGTTCGCCTTGGTGTGAAAGAACTCGGTATTTAGCTTTGTACCGGAAAAAGGTGTAAGCGACGTTGTGAAGGCTTCTCCGCCATAAGGAGATTGGTGTAGTGTTTACGAACTCTCGAGTAGGTGACTCGGGGAGTGGAGTAGGGCAAGGAAGGTGTCCTTGTAGCCGAACCACTATAAATCCTCGTGTTGGTTTGTCTATCCTTTTACTTATCGCTTTACTCTTATTCTTGCATTACATTGTTTATTTCCTATGTGGTTGATGTCTATGTTTGTGATACATACTTGGTCTTTCATATAGTCATAAACTATATTTAACACTTTACATATTATGACACGCTTGATCAAGAAAAAGCAACCGGACTAATAATGGTGAAACTTGATTTATAATGAACCATTAATCTTGCGGAATCTTATGTGATATTAAGGGGTTGGCCTTACATGCCGTAATCGTTAAATGCATCCTCGCGTCGAGATTAGCAAATGCAATGGTTTATACTATATTTGATACAAAAGTTTTAAGTTTTAAGCGAAACGTATTCACCCCCCCACGTTTTCACAATTGGTATCGAGCGGGTTGGCTCTAGTTTTTAAAACAAATGGTTTTCAAAAGCGAGTAAGGTCCTTGTATCAAATTTTGGTGAAGTCAAGCATAATATGAAAAGTGTTTTGTTGATTTTTTTCTTTGAAGTTTTGTTGTTAGATATCTTGTTAATCAAGCTTGAATAAAGGTAAAATGGTTAATATAACTTCACTAAAAAGTCTACAAAGGTTAAACCTTTTCGTCGGGTCAAAACATACATTTTGTAATTCGTGTCGATCCGCGGATCCCTCAGTTACATCGGACGGATCCTCGGAGCAAAGGGATCCGTGGTACGAAGAAGATTTTTTGTCGAATTTCAAAAATTCATAACTAATTAACCGTAAGTCGTTAGAAGTCGTGCCACCTATCGTTTTAAAGGTATTTGAGTCTACTTTCATTTAAAATGATTTCATAAACTGATTCAAAACATTTTTTTACAGAATCATTGATTTATAATAGAAAGTCATTTTCGGTCATAACTTTTGCACAAACTTTTGATCTAATTGGAGACGCATGTTTTCATCTTTGAATAACAATGTGTCCTCTTTTGAAATTAAGGTTTTGATCATATTTATAAAGGAAACTAATCAAGCTTGGTATACATGTTTAACACAAAGCGATGAAAAGAACTTTCGTATGCTATGCTAAATGATAAATTGTCTTCCTTGCATTACTTGATTATTTGCTTATCTCAAATAGCTTTTGTGCTTGTTTGATTGAATAACATATGTGGTTTCCTTACCTTGCTATTCATTCTCTTGCTTGTCGATTTAGTAACTTTCTACTAATCAATGTGCTACTTGAAGGAGTGTTTGTGATAACATCTAGTTGTGTTGAAAATGTTAGTTTTATAAGTTGAAAAATGTTTAAAACATATAACACACTAAATGGCTTTTTGATTGAGTTTGTCATGTGTGCAACATAAATGTTTTATGTGCTTATATGATTTCTTGATTTCATATTTTCTTGTATCGTTTTCTAAAAACAACAAGAATGTACATCGGATCATAACCTACACTTGTGTTGATGATGTACTCTCCCGTTTTCCTTTTCATGATCGCTCTCCAAGCTTCATAGTAGGATTGACAACTTGATTATTTCATCCGATATACTCAAGTAAATTATTTTGCAAACGCAAATATAATTGTTCATATCCGAAAGTCCAAACTCGAGCTTTCCAACAACATATGTTGAACTAGCTCATCCAACCATTTTTTTGTTCACCATATGGACAACTTTTAATTTTTTGACACCTTCGTCACCTTAGTTGTTTCAAGTATAATATTAATAAAAATGAAGCAAAGTATCATCATTGTTACTCTTCGATAGGCCATTGTAGGAATATAAATTTTCCTAACTTGAGAATGAATACTGGAGAACTTATTGCACTAGAAACTCAATTTGACCTAACGGTTGAATTGCTTCCTTGAGAGAAGTTGGGTATGTGGAATCGCCCGTAAAAATGGTCGTGTTTAGCCGTAATTGAGCACCGCTAGTAATAGTCTCATATTCATTCTCTCACTTGAGAAATTTATACTCCTATGTTTTCCTAAAGTAAGTTTACAATGGAAATACTTTGCATTGTCTTAGGATTACTAATCAAACAAGTTGTAAAATTAATTTTTTAGTTAATCACAACCACTTGCCTCATCAAGCGATTATCTTGCTTTGATCGAGAAGAGCTACATGACTTCATGGACGAAGCTCATTGTATGCTAATCACCATCCGTAATGACTAGATTGTCCTAAACTAGCACCTCACAACTCTTTTGTCTTGAACACCATTATGTGCTCTTTTCTTTCTAGACACATACCTTGCATGTCATTGTTAGTGTAAATGATTTACTAATCTAGACCGTAAATTTGTTTTAGGCTTCTTGAATAGTGCTTGTTAAGTTTGCTAAACCTTTGTGTTATTTGTGAGCTCGATCTCATTTGATTGCCTATATGTGATCTCTACATGCTCTCCTTGCTTTGCTTAAACGTGTATACATGTGTGCTTGCTGTAAAAATCATTAGCTACCATCAATCATTTTCTCTTGATCATTTAAGTCCATCTTCATGTAAGACACTTAATAGATCGAGTAACTTAGGATATGTAGGTGCTAGACCTTGATAGAACCCAATCACCTCCTTTTCACCTCATCCATTAGCGGATCCCTAGACTTAAGCTAGCCGGATCCTCTAGTGAGGGAACCGTGGAACCGTGGAACAAGAGGGTACATTATCTCTTTAGATAATCATTTCAAATTTCCTTTTTCCACACAAGCACTTGTTCAACACTTAGGATTATCATTTTCTTATATGTTTATAAATGAGTTGCATTTATATGATTCTTTACGTGTTCTTTCTTTTTGTTTCATGATTTTATGTGAACAATTTATCCATTTGTATAAATGTTTTCCTTTTGTACTAACTCTTTTGGATTCTTGTAGGATGACAATGGTCGATTTCATCATCAAGTCAAGTTGTGCTCATTCGCACATTTTCTTTTATTCCTAATCTTGCATCATCCTAACCATCTTACTCCACTTTTATCACTACTCACAAAGTCATCATGTCTACCACCTCTATTGAGTCATCAACCAAATCAAAGATTCACCTTGATACCTTTCATCACCTCTACCACAACTTCCATACCTCTAAGTCATAATGATGATTTCTATCATTATCACCGTGTCCAAGGTCTAGTTCATGAACTACGTGATGAAGTATGTCTCATGTTCTACCACATCCTACTTGTGTCAACCACCTACATGTCAACCACATCCTACAAGTGTCTCACTACCACTACAATTCATGGTCGCTCAACCATCCTCCACAAACATCTATGTTGTCAAAAGCCAAGTGAATTTCGTAATGAAATGCGTCTCATCCCTAAGCACATTTTTTTCTTACCTTGAACAAACCTTACAACCTCTAAACCAACCATGATGATGCAAGTAGTAGGATTATTCTCTTTTTGACACTAATCCTTTCTTTGTAGGTTCATATATATACACTTTGATGTGTATGGGATTCTCGTCTATTTATGGACGAAATTTTACACTAATTTTTTTTTGTAGGTTCTTCTTGACGCCCTCGAGCTAGGGGGAGCTTCCGTCGAGCATTTATAAAGTGCATCATATGACTTACTCGTCCAAGGACGAATATAATTTTGCACTAACTTTTTGTTTTGTAGATTTTCAAAACACACTAGGAGAACTTGACGCTCTCAATAAAGGGGAGTTTTTGGTCAAAGCAAAAACATTGCAAATTTTGCAATAATTTCGTCTTAGCCTTCCTAAAATACTTGACGCCTTTAACAAGGGGAGCAACCGTCAAGGGGAGCATGCACACATTCATTCTTCAAAATTCCTTTATGTTTCAACAAAGGAGATTTCTTTCATCATATATTTTTCCTTTTCTTTTCTTCTTAACACTAACCTTGATGTAGGTTAAGCCTAAAAATTTGATCCATTGAGCCGTTGGCAATAATGGTTATAATTCAAAGGATCTTTCTATTTTTTTTGTGATTCTCTAGGTTCCTCTTAAAGGCGAGATCACCACCTTTTGAAGACGCAAGCTCAAGGTCATGAGTTGCTAAGCTTCGTCATTAGTGTTTCGTGTTGAAGGTATTGGCGTGGTGTGCCAATTGGAGCAATAAGGTGTTTTCATTTTAACTTCACTAGGGATGATGCAAACTCGCCATTCTTGGGAGAAATTAAGTTTAAAGGACACACCCTTTTGTTTCGACAAAAGGGGAGAAGAGTGTAAACGGAGAAGGTAATGTATAGGAAGTACGGACACAAGTAACTTTGACATTTTACCTATCTATTACGTTTACATATATTTTGTCATCATCAAAAAGGGGGAGATTGTTAGTGCAAATATTACGATATTTAATCTATACATTCTCATTTGTTTTGTTGATGACAAACATGTAACTTGTAATACATAACGTAAAATGTATAAGTTACTTGTAATTATATATTGTCTCAACACCTCTCGACGACTCAAGTCCTTGTATGCTACAACACAGGTTCGTACATGTTTGTTATGTTGCGTTATGATCAAACCCCCAACAAACCATTAAAACATGTTTAGTTAAATAGTTTATGTATAACAACTAGTGTTTACATATTGGGTAAATATATACATAACTAGTATGTATTATAATGGGTAATATAAATGGGTAGAAACTTAAGTATTTGACCCATTAACCAAATACATTGAATGTAGTTGGATAAAACCTAAAGTCTAGAAACATTGTACCTTGGTGGGCACTCATAACTCATTTGACTAGATGCATTGCATCCATTAGATACATTGTATCTAATCTAATACCCATAGATCAACCCATAACCCATTTGACTAGATGCATTGCATCTATTAGATACATTGTATCTAATCTAATACCCATGGATCATATCCATAACCCATGGTATTGACCCATACCCATTTGACTAGATACAATGTACTCATTAGATACATTGAATCTAAAAGAATACCCATGGACCAACCCACCCATGACCCATGACCCAAAACCCATGGGTAAAGGGAGCATCCCACGGATCCCCGATAATATCTGGACGGATCCTCGAGGAGGGATCCGTGGGATCCAGGGAACAGTGGCTAGTTTTCTTCTATAAATAGTGAGCCATTTCTTCATTGTTTCACACACCTTTACACATAGTTTCTCTCCACCATTTCTAGGATATTTAGATCATTAGGAAACATGTAAACCACCCTCATCTCATATGATCATAATGCTTCTAACTCTCATTTGTTGTAAGCATACTCCCGAAGTGATCCTCCAAAGCAAGCTTAGAGATCTTGCTTCCTTACCCACCAAGTGATCACCCATCACAAGATACAAGCACATGAAGATCTTCTACAACAAGCTTGGGAAACTTGTCATCTTCATTCATAGAAGACTAACTACATCATGCTTTGGGTTCTTGATGTTTAGTTTAGGATTTCATATCCATTAGACACATTGTCTTGGATATTGTCTAGTATCATATTCTTGTATCTATGACTAGACTAGATGGTTTATGTGTTTGTGCCATAAAACACAAGGTTTGTTATGTTGGGCCACAAAACATAAAGGGTATCATAGATGTGTTATATATCTATGACTAGACTAGATGGTTTATGTGTTTGTGCCATAAAACACAAGGTTTGTTATGTTGGGCCACAAAACATAACGGGTGTCATAGATGTGTCAAAGGCATTAGTGAAGAATGCTAAAAGAGTCAAGATGAAGGCATTAGTGAAGGGTGCCGAGTAATCTAACCAAGGGCATTAGTGAAAGGTGCCTAAGGTGTACATTCGATATGGTGTGTTTCGATGTACAAGATAGAGTAGTATTGGATCCAAGGATGGTGATATCCTTGATGGTGTTGTAACAAGGAGTGGATCTCCTTAAGATTAGGTGTTGTGTTGTGATGGGTAGTAGTTCCTCCATAGTAATGGAACTAGGTGCTTAGCCTAGTGCCTAATAAAGGGTAGGCGACGTTGTGATAGGATTAGTTCTCCTTGGAGTGAAAGAACTCGGTGGTTAGCCTAGCACCGTATAAAGGGTAGGCGACGTTGTGTTAGGTGTGGTTCGCCTTGGTGTGAAAGAACTCGGTATTTAGCTTTGTACCGGAAAAAGGTGTAAGCGACGTTGTGAAGGCTTCTCCGCCATAAGGAGATTGGTGTAGTGTTTACGAACTCTCGAGTAGGTGACTCGGGGAGTGGAGTAGGGCAAGGAAGGTGTCCTTGTAGCCGAACCACTATAAATCCTCGTGTTGGTTTGTCTATCCTTTTACTTATCGCTTTACTCTTATTCTTGCATTACATTGTTTATTTCCTATGTGGTTGATGTCTATGTTTGTGATACATACTTGGTCTTTCATATAGTCATAAACTATATTTAACACTTTACATATTATGACACGCTTGATCAAGAAAAAGCAACCGGACTAATAATGGTGAAACTTGATTTATAATGAACCATTAATCTTGCGGAATCTTATGTGATATTAAGGGTTGGCCTTACATGCCGAATCGTTAAATGCATCCTCGCGTCGAGATTAGCAAATGCAATGGTTTATACTATATTTGATACAAAAGTTTTAAGTTTTAAACGGAAACGTATTCAACGATACACAAGCAGCTCATTACAATGAGTGGATACGAGACCCTTATTGAGGTTGATGGTGTGTAAATACTCATCATTTTAGTCAAATCGAATCGCAAAACGTCTAAAATGCTCGAAATGCATCAAAATCTTGAAAATATCTCAAAATGTCATTTATATGTTTCAGATGCAAAATGTTCAAAATCAGATGAAAAATGAGCAAAGTTTGCATAATTGGCAGTTTTAGTCCCCCAAGTTTCAAAAGTTGTCAAAAATAGTCCCTGGTAAAACCAAATAAAGAGAAATATCATTTTGAGTCCCTAGGGATTCTTAAGTTGTCAAAACTGGTCCTTGAGATTTAAATTTACAAATTTACAACTTAGGTCCCTTAACTTTCAATAATGACAAGATAGGTCCCTAAACTTTCAAAGCTTGTCAATTTTGGTCCCTTAAAACAAGTTTGGAAAATTACAGGTTTGGTCCTTGGTCTTTTCAGAAAATACAAGCTAAGTCCTTGTCATTTATAACTCTTTTGACCTTTGAACCCTATCACAAACCAAATTGGACCCTGCCTTATTAAGCTTTGGACCCCTGTCAATTTCCTTTTTGGACCCTTTGGTCAAACTCAGTCAAATAACCAAAAACCCGCCATACCTTATCTTCTTCTCCAACTTGTGCCGCCCGCAACTCGGACAATATTCCCCATCCACCGGCTTATCCTTCACTCCTCAACCCCTCATCATCACAACTACTCCACCCCCCACCCTAGTGCTAGTTTTCGAGACAACAGTCAAACCAATTTTCCCGCCAAAATCAAACAAATGGCCATATTGCACTCAAGTGATCCGGTGGACATGGAATCAGTGGGAATCACTCAGAGACACGTGGAAAGCTATTTTCATATAAAAGAGGAAGAATGAGCAAAGAGAAGGAGTAGTTAATTTTATTTTACAAGTATGTCGTTTTTAAGTTTTATGTTTTAATTAAGTTCGATTTGTAATTTAAACTTTCCTTGTACTAAACTAAGGTCATTAAGTCTATTTTAATTCATTTTCAATTATCAATTTGAAGTTTATCCAAGTTTCATGTTTTTAAGATTTCTTATATATATGCAATTTCAAATGAACTAAAACCCAAGCTTCAAATAGCTTTGTTCTCGGTTCTATAAGCTTATATAAGCTTATAATAGCTTTTGTAAGCTTGTAATCAAGTTCTAAGCAACTTTGGTAAAAGTCAACATAAGTCAACTGTGCAGCTCAATTTGGTTCAAGCAGTTTGGAAATGGACATGGGGGTTGCAAAGATGGATGTGGGTTGGATTTGATACAGATTAGTGTAGTGTGGTTTCTGGTTTGATTGTTTTCAAGCCATTGTGGCTGGGATCATTTGTAAGTTGTTTCCAAGTTTTATAGCATAATCTGTTCTTGTGGTTTATAATAAGTTTAATCTGTTCACTAAGTAGTATTTAGGTTAGTTAAACTTAGTTTAATCATTTAAAAAGGGTTGGTTCAGTGTTTTGATCATTTAACTTGCAAAACAGTTTCTTAAAGGTGTGTTTGGATCAATATGTAAAGCTGGATTTGAATCTTTGTTTGCACTTGATTATTGCATCATCTGTCTTAAAACAAGTACTTAGACTCATTTGAGTCAGTTGTCTGTGCCTGCAAACACTCAAAGTCAATCTAACGTTTAATCTGTCTTAGAACCACATCTGTTGAGATTTTGTCATATCAAAAGATTGATTTATGTGTAGAAATCAGTAATGTATCTTGATTCAGTTCCATTTCATCACTAAACATCATATTCACTCCATAGATTAAGTTCAAATCTCATGAAAGTCAAACTTTCAAAACTGCCTTTAAAAGTCAAAACATAAAAAATGGATTTGAGCTAGATTAGGAGGAATTTTCTTGGGCTCATTTCTGAGCCATATTCAGTGAGACTTGGCATTTTAGAAACTTCAACTGGTCAAGTTGCTTGTTATCATTTTGTTATATTTTTGGTAATTTTCTAAAGCCTTCAAAAAAGCTTGTCAAACAGGGCTTAAGTGCCCTGTTCATAAGCTCAGTTAACACTGAGATTTCTCAGCTTATTGCAGAGCTTACCCAGAGCTCATAAGAGCTTTTCTTGGTCTGTAATTTGGTTTAGAATCAGTTAGCCAGGTCTAGTTGAGGTTCCAACCTGTTTTTCCATTTTAGCTTATTGAGTAGTGGTGCTTAGGCTCAAACTAGACCACCTGAAACCCTTTTTAAGACTAATCTCAATTAAGCCAAATCTGTTCTAGTTGCATTTCAGTGGTTAAAAGCAGTTGTAAATGGTTGCATTTGGTTACTTTTAGTACTTTATAGCTTCGTGATCGGTTTGGTGTTGGTTGGTAGCTTATTGCTTATTTTAAAGTGCTTATTCATAAGCACTTGGATATGATTTCAATTTCTGTACACAACACCCTGTTTTTCATTTTCCTAGATCCCTAATATTATTTTAGACTTAACTTGAATTTTCAGATTTTTCCAGATCTTGTTTAGTATTTTTCTTGATTTAATTCGGTTTTAGGCCTTTTAAATAGCATTTAATACAAAAATTCGAAAAAGTTCAAAAATAATTTTCATTTTCTTAGATTAAGATAAATATAAAAAGCAAAAATTAATTTTCCATATTTTTCTTAGTTAAATTTGTATTTTTAAGCAATTTAATTAGTTTTTAATAGTTTTTAATTCATAGAAAATCCAAAAATAATCAGAAAAATATAAAAATAGTTTTGAAAATTCTTTTTTGTTATTTTAGATTTTTCTAAGTCTTAATTTTATTTTTCTAGCTTTATTTCCTAATTTCTTGTATTTTAGGCTATTATTTAATAATTAAAAATAGTTTTTAATTAATAATAATTAGATAAATAGTTATAAAAATAATTTTCTTTTTCTATAAATTTTCTTTTATCATTTGGTTTGTAAAATATAATTTTCATATTTTTAGGGTTAATATTGTGTAAGTTTCACTTTTGTTTTGTACGTAACGTAGTTTTAAGTTAAGTTTTATAAAAACATAAAACAAAACATCATTTTAAATATAGTGATAGCGTTTATTTAATATTTTTATCTTTTTAAATTTCTTTTAATTTGCATTTAAGCCGTTGTAATTTGTTGGCTATTTGTGTAGTTATAATAAATCATATCTTCTTATCTGTTCAAATCTTCTCGATCACTAAACGTTTGACTATTCTCGCACGGCTCGTTGGGACATAACGACCTGGGGAAACACTATACTCTCATGGACTTCATTGCATTTGTGCTTAAACTGTTTTAAGTTTCTTACGGTCAGCCATTCACAAGTGGCTGGTTTGTGTGAGAAAACTTGACTGTTTGGGAGCGAATCAGAGGTGCATTGATCAAGTCTTGACAAAACTAAGGAATGAGTTATTGTTAAAGATGGAATAATTACTAATTGATAAGCCATTTCGTGCAGGGATATGCATGAAAATAAAAAGAAAGTACTCCCATGAAAAAAGATCACAAATACACTATTATTTATAACCATAGTGTCAAGTGATATCATGTCTTTCGATATACAACGATAGCGTTTTTAAATGACAATATCTCAAAGCGTTAGAACATATTTTCGTGATTGAGAGTTGTAAACTTCTTTTCAGGCCATAAATGCACCAAAGAGTCGTGACTTTCATCGCAATCATCGCGGAGTGTCGTAGATCTATCGTCACGTATCCTGGAATTTAATGACGTTTTTTTCCTGGCTCGAAACCATGTCAAGTTTTTTTCCTGGCTCGAAACCATGTCAAATTAAACAGGAAAGTATTATGGATTGAATGGTATGATTTTTAGAACGTAAAACATAACAAAATTAGAGATGTGAAGACTTTAATCAGCTATAAGAGTTTGAAAAGTAAGAAAGAAAGTAAAAAAAAAAGTACTATAAAATGGTTTTTTCGAAAGTTTTCTTTTTTATAAAAGCTTTGAAACTCAAATAATGCATTTTTGAAACACTTGTGTGAGAGAGAGAGTGCATAATGGAGCACCTTTCATCAAATTTTCCTTAGTAAAATGAGTCTCTTTTGTTTATTTTTGTAATGCTAGTGTGTTAAATTGTTTTTTAATCCGCAAAGCTATAATTTTGTAACGAAAGAAGGATATTGTAAAAAAAAAGATGATGATTACTAGTATTTGTCATGACTCATGCGTATGAAGTGTTTGTGTTCGTGGAAACAACAACCTCATAAGCTTTAATTCAACGGTATGTGAGTAACTCATTAAACAACAGGTTGCGAGTTGAAGTCTCGTTGAAAATATATCTAAAACAATACTTGTGAAATACGTGGCCGCGTGGGCTGTAAAAATTTGCCCCCTAAAAAGAAAATTAGTAGCTGATAAGATTATTCATAGCCGTATTTTAGATTTATGTATATCTAAGTAAATGGCACAGAAAATAAATATATAATTTGGGTAAATATAATGCAACCAATCACAAAACCTTAAAAAACAGCATTAAATTATTATATTTGGTTGTTGAAGCTTGAAAGTGATGCAATGGATTTATATATAAACAGCGTCGTTTTCTCATATCTTTCCAGCTTGCAAATAACAGCTGCCCATTCCGTGTGCTTCTACGTACTAATACTATAGACTGCCGCCACTAGCAACTTCCTACTTCCTACTCCTTGCTAGTTGCTACCTTACCCTACTTAAAATAATTTTTTGGATAACTTTTTAATATTAGTTTTCAGATATACTCCTTATATTTTAACAATATTTGTTTTTATCAACGTGCAAGTGCCAAAATGTTATTTCAAATCCACCCAGTGACCAGGATTTAAACTTCGAGAAAATACTTCTCTTTTTAATGAACAACTAATTCACTAAGAAACTACTAGCAAGGCAGTAAAAGAGAGTATTAATTGAGTCACCAATCCATCAATCTAATTACGGATCAATTTACTACCTCTATGGCTAATCCAAAAATGAGAATAAACCATGATATGGCAGTTCTAAAAAAACATACCCGATTCCTAATTCTCCACAGAATCCAAATTGTTGGGTGAAGAAACACATACCCAATAAATATTTTTGTTTATTTGATTGTTTCAAATCTAAATTGTTCGTATATTTTTTTCTCTGCCATGTCAACCATATAAAAAAGAGTTTTGTCCGGTAGTTAGAATCGAAGGTTGTAAATACAAAAATTTCAGTGGCGGCTGATTCAAACCTCGTAGATAGGTCAGTCAAAATGTCAGAAACCATGATTATCCTCAAAAAAATTAAAATGCGAATAGGTTTTCTCTTCTACATCTTGCTTTTTCGATAAATGTTCACAAGATATAAAATGCATCGTAAGAACATGTAAATTTTTATCGTTTTTTTTTACAAATACATTAACTAATTGTACAACAAAGTTACATATCTATAATCATAGTACTAATGTTCTTTTATATTGCTACAATCATTTTTCTACTTTGGTATCTCACACGTTAATTCAATGGCAAGAATGTCATGTAACAAAATCATGGTAAACCTGAGGAGACAAAAGAAGTGTAAGCCATATCTTAAGGTTTAATTAACTTAAACATAAAATTTCTACATTTTAAACACCATTCATGTTCTTATTCACTATACTTTCCCAACAAAAAGAAAGAAACAAATATCTGAGTTATTTCTTAATGTCTAAAAAAAAGAAAATAATATTAAAATGTTAATAATTGAGGAGTTGATGCATGGTACAGATTTCCGTATCTTCCGTATCTTTCCGTACGTGTTTTGCAAAATTTTGGGTGGTTTCGCAGGAAGCTAAGCCACAAGATTTTGGGTCCAACCGACAGACAGATGCTTTTCACTTCAACATCTTCTATAATTCATTTTTGGAACCTTTTCAGTCTTTCAAATTTGAACACACATCTTTTATGTTCACATTCATTGGTACATGATGAGAATCTAGTCGAGTTGAGCTTGATCGAGTGATCGAGCTTAAGCTAATCTTGAACACACATGAAAATAACAATTCTTCTTGAATTTTAATACAAGTTTTAAATCTTATCGAGAAGAATGCAATATAGATTCGACGGCCGACTAATACAGTTTTGAATATTTGAGATTTATAAGTAGTATTAAAACGTACATTACTTGATATGAATTTAGTTAAAGTACTTAAAGACTTGGGCTTGACTCTATATGTTTAAGAGATTATTGTACTCTGTTGGTGTATATGGTCGGAGGACACGTGTCGGGCGCCAAGTGTCTCCACTTTTCCGAAGGGCACGGATTTGTAGGAACGCATGCCAAACGACTACAACAGAGGTAAACGCTCCTTTACCCTAGGAGACCTCTTTTATCCGGCATTCCGTACCAATGACCATACTTGAGCCGCCTAACCCAGATATTGTGGGATATTGTCAACACGTGGACCGACGCCTAGCATCTACACAAGGCATAGCTCGGCCATCTCTATCCCCATATTGTCACATCCAGTAGTTGGGGTAGTATTTATACTCGAACCTCATTCAATGTTCAACTAACTAATTCACATGCATTTACTCTCACATTCATTAATTAGCTGCTCGGCCTTGTGCTAGATGTAATTATGATGTGAGTTTTTGCAGGGTGCCCTTTAAAATGTTGGTGTTAAACAATTCTTCCTGGTATCCATTTAAATTGCTATAAGTGTTTCATGTTGCTATGTGATTTATTTTTTCATGTTGGTCGTAAGATTGGTCGGTGAAGGCCGTGAGAGGATCGGATTCGGTTTCCCTTGTTAAAAATAAGATTTTAATTAGAATATCTATAAATTTCTAGATTCTTTTTTATTCTTGAAAAAAATGATTCTCATTTTTGAAAACCAGGCCTAAGTTAAACATCAGTACGATTATACGGAGTATGTAACCCATACATTGTATGATCACAAGTGAAGATCAAGACAAAGAAACTGCAATAGACATGGACTATGTTAAACATCAGTAATCAAAGTCCTTTTATAGTATACTGATGATACATTGTTGAACCTTTTGCATCACATAACACCTAGCTATCAATATCTGTATCCTCTCTTCAAGCATCATATACATGCATGATTAGACGCTAGCACGATTGTTAACGTTTTTAAGACGAAAATCAATTCCAACGAATTCACACAACCCATATTTCATGTTTACCATAAAGTGATACTTTGTTTCAACTGAGGAACATGATATAAAACTTAGTTTGCTGTAAATTTGTCATCAGACTAGAGTACTTCCTGGAAACATACAATGAAAATGATGGAACAACTACGCCAATTAATATGACTAAACATTTAGGTACCAAATTTCAAGTATCTTAACAAATATTTGAGATTCTGTAGTGCATAGTCCTAGTTGACTTTATCAAAGATTAGAATGAATTGGAAAATGTTACAACTCCTATACATATAAACGTGAATGAGTTCATACAGATCTTTGCTAATCAAAGCAAATGATGACATATATTGTTAGGCCAAAAGGGAAAAATTAAAGTGAAGAGTGACCACAAATTACAGATTACTTTGCACGCTTCGTTGCTGAACAAAAAGCTTCAGCTCTTGCAAGATTGTTGCTGAATGAATATCCTATCACCAGTTGCTTCATGTTGTTCAAATTTACGTTGAACGCCAGCACATAACCGAGGTCTATGAAGCACTACAAAAGAATGTTGAACAATAAGCATATGCATATCTATTAATAAATCTTATAGTGATAGTCGTGTCGAGTAATCTAAACATAAAAAAACCCGGGAGAATCAACTTATCTTATGTTTGATTGTAACTTATGAAGAGAGAAAAAAGATCAAAACTTACTTTGCTATTGTTTTCTTTTCATATTAGCCTCTGATTTCCCCTTCCATTGTTGCACCCTGAGGAAAATGATCAAACATGTCAAAATCAACAAAGAATAGCGTAACAAATATCGAAAGTCTCGGTATAATAGTATATAACTACATAATACTATATTTCAGCTTGCTGAATAAGTAAAACATGAAAGATGGGCAGAACTTTGGAACCAAAAATTTTGTATGGGTCAGAAAACGATTGGGTGTTTAACATGCTGACAACGAGTTCATCATTGTTGTAGTTTAAAAAAGGTGAGAATTGTTTTTCTTATTATACAGTGTGCATGAAAGTTACTAGCCTGGAGTTGATAGAATACCTGTAACAATGCTGGAAGTGTGTTGAGTCACTTCTGATCACCAATCATCCCATCTAATTGCAGCTTTGGGCATTCCAAAATACATCTCTCTGCTTGGGAGGGTAAAGTAGCGCCTATGCTTTTCAGCCTTGGAAGATCCTCCAGGTGCATTTTCTTTAAACACGGCAAATTGCAACCAACCGAGTTGCTATGTTTGAACAGAGTTTGCAGCTTCTCACAAGATTTAATCTCGACATACTTAAGTTGTGCCAGTGGTAAACTCGAACAGATAACATTTTCAAGCAACGGGCAGTTTTCTAAGTAAACAGTTTCAAGATACTTAAAATCCTGGTTTCCGGAATACAGGCTCTTCAAACTAGTCGCACCAGAGATTTTGAGAGTTTGTATAGACGGAAATGAGACACCGATGCTCTTCAGTTCTGGTAGTTCCCACAGATGCAACGTTTTAAGATTTGGAAGCTCAATCTCAGCTTCAGATAGAGACACCATCTTGTCACAAAATTTGATGCACAGAACTTTGAGAGTCTGTGTCAGCCATGATGATGAAAATACAGTCGTAAGCTCTGGACAACAGTCTATATACAAAGTCATCAGATTGTTGAAGCTCACAGACTGCTGTTTCCCATTATATATACTTGCTAAATGGCGATTGTTTATTATTCCTAAATCCTCAACAGCAATTCTATATTTGCGATCATCTTTCATTTCCTTCTCATCAAATAAGCTGACCATTTCATCACATCTTTCAATCCAACAGCCCTTTAACTCATTAAGAGTCGAAGCACTTAAACCAGCTAGCATACTCTTGAACTTATTATCAATCAGAAACACCAAGTTGACGTGACAGATAATCTTCTCGATTCCCTTGGGGGAATGATTGAATCCACGAATCTGCAACGACCTGTTACCCTTGTATTGAGCAAACTGACAAGTTTGGAGATACACATCAGCAAAGACAAGTTCACTTCTTTGAAGATACCGTCCCAGTTTCACCTTCCACCATGGCAGGAAGCGCGCATAGCTGGAATGTTTCTTGTAGCAAAAAGTTTCCTTGAATTTGAAGAAACTGTGTGCCACTAAGAAACAGCGGAGCTTTATCATCCTCTGACAGCGGCAGATACTCCACTGATCCTGATTCATCTCCTCCGATGAAAGTTCTACTTGACTGCTTTCAACTTTTCAATGTCAATGGCATTTGGAAACTCGAGGTATTCGAGATTACTTAATGTGGATATCCCAAGAGGTAATTTGGGAGTAGGCCCCAATAGATCGTTAACCTCCACATATGGAAAATCTTCCTCCAATAAGCAATCACCGAGAAGAAGCTTAAGAAGATTATTGGAGCTGCTAAACTTCGGTAAACGTTTGACTGATGAGCAGGAAAGATCTAGAACTTCAAGCTTACTAAGATGATCCAAATCAGGGACTGTTGATAAACGTTTGCAACCCGCGAAAGAAAGATGAGTCAAATTTTTTAGGTTCGACATAGATGGTAACTGTTCAATATGGGTTAAAGACATGTCAAGAACTTCAAGCTTGCTCATATCATTCACGGGTTCAGCTCCATTAGATGCCAAAGAGGTTATACCAGCAACATTTAGAACCTCAAGATTCAATAAAGATGAATTCAGTTCAAGATTCTGCAAAGCAGTACAGTTCTTCAGTAAGAGCTGCCGTAAGTTTTTTGAATTTGGAAGAACAGGAAGGTAACTTATCTTTGTTTCTGAAAGATCAAGCTTTCTAAGGCAAATCATGTGCTCAAAAGTGGAATTTCCTATATCTTCCAAGGCACTACACTTTGAAACATCAAGAACCTCCAAATTTGTAGCAGATTCTAATGACGGCAACTGTTTCAAGGTTGTGCAGTGAGATAGATATAGCTCACGAAGATTGGAAAGCTCGGAAAGTGATGGAAGACCAGCAACATCTGTTTCTGAAAGATTGAGCACTCGAAGACATGTCATGCGGTCAAAAAAATCTTCTTCAAGGTCTTTCAGATTCTTTGAACCCGAAAGATCAAGTACTTCAATACGTACAAGGGAATCAATGCATGAAAGTTGTTTTAACTTAAGGCAACTTTTAAGATACAGAAAACGGGGGTTTGCAATGTTCAAAGGTAGGCGCTCAACAGAAGTTCCTGACATGTTTAGGGTTTCGAGGGAAACCAACTTTTCTAAAGACGGATCATGAAACTCTTCAAAGCTGGTACAACCAGAGAGATCAAGGGTTTGGAGCTTGGTTAGTGAGGTCAAGCTCAGTATCCTGCTAAGGTTTTACAGTCACGAAATAGCAGATGAGTGACTTGTTTAATATTTCTGAACAATGGTGTAGTTGAAATCATGGTATTTGAAAGATTAAGACTTTTGAGTTCTTCAAAGTTCAAGAAATTTTTTTCAACATAATCCAATGAGATATTGCCGGAGAGGTCAAGAACCAAAAGATGTTTAAGCTTTGCAAGCTTACTAACATATTTCAAGTTAGGACAATCCTTAATGACCAGCCACTGTAATTGCTCAAGATCGTAAATGGATCGAGGCAATAAAGTGATTTGCAGTTCAGAAAGATTTAGGCTTTTAAGTGGCATGTCTTTGAAGAAGTCGTCTTTCATTTCTTTTAAAGATCTAGCACCAGAAATTTCAAGAACACACAAATCTTTAAAAGGTAGAGGTAGATTATTGTCTTCCAGATTTCTCAGACGTAGACAAATGTCTTCCAAAAATGCACAACCTCTGAGCACGAGAACCCGAAGCCTGTTCATCGTATCCAAAGGCGTTGGCAGTGATTGGAAGTTGGGATTGAGCAAAGCAAGAATTTGAAGTTCCTTTTCAACTTCAAGGAACTCCACGAGAGCGCCCTGGTCAAAATGGGTTCCGTCTAGCAATAAAGTTGAAAGATGTTGACTCTTTTCTTCCTTCTCCTTCCCCTTCTTAATTACGCGGGGTGTTTTTAGCATACCATCACTATGTGCAACTTTCCCAAACGGTTCTATATCATTTGTAAACACTGTTGCCAGCCCAAGACTGGGGATCTCGTCAAGACACTGATTTCGAACATCATCATTTAAAAGTGACTTGTTCATGAACAGATATCCACTCTCTTGGTCTTTCAGTATGCCACAATCCATAAGCTCCATAAGAATATGATGACCCTTCTAAATGCGACTTTGTCAAGCTTTGATCAGAACCGAGATATCCTTCCAAGATCCAGTAAGTTATTAGCTCGTTGTAGTTAACACTTCCAGAATCACGAAAGAAATGGCGACCAGGCCACCATAAATCTTTCAAAACACCGATTGGCATTACATCGTGCATCCTGGTCAGCAACTTGTTCACACTGTAGTTTTCAGATGCTTCTCCCAACTCCTTTTCTAGCATAAGCACTCCAGATGCATCTTCGCCAAAGTAATTCAAGACTTTGGCTATCATTGTAGCGGTTCCAGGATAACCATCACTTTTTTTAATGAATTTTTCAGCTAGATCTTGGATTCTCACAGACTGTCTCCATTCAGCATCAACTTTTTCTATCAATAAAGCTTTGCACTCTTCTTGTGACAAAGCTTTCACCTCAACTGTGGAAATATCTTGACCTCCCTACTTGATCTGGTGATTAAAAGTGTCTTCAAATCTACATCACCATCGGTAGGAAACAATTCCTTCCATGCTGAAAGAAACTTATCTTCATTTGCCCTCCAGTTAATTTCGCATCCTTAATATCATCCATAATATCATCGATGACTAAAGAACTTCTTTATCTTTGAGTTCCTTTCTTATCTTTTCAGCCAAAGTCTCCGGCTCCTCCTCCTGGGGAATAAGCAACCCTTCAATTTCATCGACAGCCTCCCATTCTATAGTAGTGGAACTAAGCCTAGCTGCCGACCGATACTCTCAGAGAGGATATCTTGGTCATATTCTTTGCTCATAAACGCCCACAGTGTGATATCAAATAACTGATTCTTTGTGGCTCTAGAGCTAAGGGCACTTATCCTCCTTGCCATCCATGTCTTCCCAACTCCTGATGGCCCATAAAGATTTACTTTCTTGATCTTCTTATCTTTCAGGGCTTCGTATAGTTCCTTATGTTTCTGAAGTGAATTCATCCCGTTAACTGCAATAGAAGTATCCTACAAGGGACAATTACGCAAGCCTGTAAGTTTACGAATTTTTCTAAAGAAAATAGAACACACATTTCCTAAAAAAGAAAGAACAAGTAAGTTCCTGATAACAGAAAATAAATATAATTTATAATTCTCAAAATGTTAGTTCGACGGGCAACCCAAACCCGAGATCCGTTTTGGACTCGATGCGACCCTTCCTCAAAGACCGCATGACTCTCTCTCAAAATCCCCACAAGGACGTATGCACTAGCGAAATAATAATCTATAATTCGTGTTTCATGAAAAGAAAACGGATAAAAGTGGCGAGTAAACCCAGCTCGGCACGTTTGACCCATGTTTCAAAAGTGACCCGTTTGACCCGTGACCTGTAATAACTTTGGATCCGTTACGACTTACGACCCCTTACTCAGCCCATATTTTGCCACATCTACTAAACTTGCTAAAAGTTAAAATGGTAACAAAAGTGATGAGTGAATCATTTGGATAAAACATACGTAGTATGGTATAATAAAGGTCTACACCCTTATCCGTGGTGTTAACACTAAATCACTAATAAGCTTAGAGAAGCCAAAAGTTTCAAAATAAGCCACCTAAAGTGAGCTTATCAAACATAAGCCCAAAACTAAATAAGCCATAAGCTGGCTATATAAGCCGAAACAAACAACATGAGTTTACTACCCGTTGACTTAGCAAACAAGCCGTTGACCTTGTAAAAATATCAACAAGAAGAAAAAGACACTATAGTATCCAATATCCAAGTATAAGCAATCTGAACATATAATGTTACACTCAAACAGTACAAATGCAAAACATAACATAATACGATGAAACAACATAAGCTGCATTCAGTCAACAAATAAACTAGCTAGATGAAAACATCAACAGTATACTAATCATGTTACAAAGTTTTGAGAAGAAGAACCTTTTAAATGACAAGTCAGCGATTTGAATGAACAGAGTATAGAAAGCTTAAAGTAGACAATCCTTTTGGGGTGGTAGTTTACAGAGATCTAGTTGTGTCAAGTCAACGTCTTTTTGGTCGTTTTTTTTACTACTACTTTACGAGGTCACTTTCTGTTGTACATTGTCCGCACTATTTTTTTTTTTAACTTACACCGTTAGTCCTTGTGCAGTTGCCAGATTTCATGTTTAGTCCAAAAAACATAGAAATTATTGCGGTCCTCCTTGACGTTTGGATTTCTGCACGCTGCCAGTCCAAAATTATCACGAGCGTTATGTTACTTATCTTCAGTCACATGATTGACACACGAGGGTAGTTTAGTCATTTTTGCCCTTTTCATCTTTATCTTCTTGCCTTTGTGTGTTCTTGCCATTTATCATATCTTTAGAAAATCAAAAAAATTATGAACTGCAAAACACACATTTAAATTAATTAGACTTTTATACATAAATTTTACTATAATCTAATCTTAAAATTATCAAAATCCATTTATCTCCCAATAACTCAAATTACATTTTATATAAATTATTTTATTTAATAAAAATTACTTTTACACATTCATAATCAAAATATGAACATTAATAAAGAACAAAGAATGTTATGAACGCAAGTACACAACCATAAACCTAGATATAGATTATACTTATTATCTTATTTCTTTCTTTTGATTTCAATTCGCAAAAACAACAAAAATCAGTTATCTAACTTAGATCTTGATAAAGGTCATAGGTGGGTATCTTTGATTGAGACTTTGAAGATACTTTGATGATGATGCTTTCCTCTTCTCAATCCTTTTTTCCCCTTCTAAGTTCTGTTGAGTTTAAGATATATGATATACAAATAAAACCATATAGATATCACAGATTACACAGCGGAAGATTTAGAATATATAACAGTAATTAACTAACTGAAATAAATGTGTAACGTACCTCTTGCAAATTTGGTTAGATCTTTGAACAAAGAAGATGAAGTGGTTTAAAGAGTTGACCCTTACCGTTTTACAACTCAAACCAATTGGTGTAAGAATAATGTCTTACTACCACAGTTTTGTACAAACGAATTAATCGCGAATCAAAACGATTGCTAGATCTAACACAAGCCTTTGTTTTATGAAAAACAAAACCAAAACACCCTATGGAGGGGGTTCGGCCGAATGGATGCAAGAGAGGAGAGGGAGAGATCTAGGGTTAATTCAATGCACAAAAGTTAACAATAAACCTTAACCCTAGACCTGTATATATAGTGGCAGAATACCTTGTAGGAAAAGTTAGGGTTTGGGCTTGTGAAACCCCCATATGGCCGGCCACCTTAAGGAAGAAAAAGGGGAACCCGAATCTTTTCCATTTTTAAGTTATTCACCATATATTCTCTCCTTTTACATTTAACGGTCGTTAGTTATTTTCGCTAAATACTTAACGATCGTTAGACAGACTTTTTGTGTAATAATTAATCGTAATCATTAACATTAATTATTAACTTTAATTCTCATTCGCTAATGTGTGCAATCCCGTGGTCACGAGTTCGAATCCGGACATTCACGGTTTTATAAATATATACATTTCCAACAGCTCCCACGTGGATATGTTTACAAAACGTGTAATGACATTGGTTAGCGTCTAGCAACACGCCAATGCCCCCGGTACAACTCGTGTATGGTTTTATGGAGAAAAACTACTTTGATGATTCATCATCATATTCATCCTTTTGTTTCTAATACCATGTTTATAAGAATATGGATCTCACTCATTTCTTAATTAACTATTATGTTTCTCGCTTTATATGATTGATCAAGATTACCAATTCTTCTGAATATATTCCAGAAGACCTTGGGCATGGCCATGCAAACACCTTGACAACCCTACGAGGGGCCCAGCAGTATTATACTTCAAAATAAATTTGAAGAAAACAAATCCAGTTTTGACTACTGACGAATTCATAAATTTCGCAACACTCGAAAACAACCCTTATAACTACCGATTCGTATAGCGTTAGATTGCTTCACGAAATGCACTACATCCATGACATATCTCTGGTATCTCAAGTCAGATGATAGATATTCATGATGTACTTAATGACTAAGATCCATAAAGTATCATCATGTGGGTGGGATAAGTCTTATACTCAATTCATTGAATATCATCTGAAATTAGTCATGCTACGTATCAATATACTTTCAAGTATATTAATGCTCAGATTTGTCTTAATTGAATATCATTCCCATGTTATTGATTGACAACAGACTATTTAGAATAACTTAAGTTATTCAAGGATTTAAACATGCAAATACATGATAACATCATAATAAATGAATAATAAACATAGCAAAAATACTTTATTTCATTTCAATAATAACGTTTACAATATCCTTTTATCTAAAATACTTAGTCACAGATGGGCATGAAACTACTAGCTAAGCGAAGTCCAAACTTATCAGACAAATGATTAAGTTTTTCACCAAGTAAGGCCTTCGTCAAAGGATCTGCTAGGTTATCATCTGTGTGAACTTTGAGCAACTCAAATTCACCTATCTCGACTTGCTCTCGAACATAGTGATATTGTCTAGGATAGTGTCCGTGCCCTTCATGACTCGGGTTCATGGGCAAAAGTAATTGCAGAATTGTCACAATATACTTTAATAGGATTTTCAATCGACGGCATAACACCAAGCCCGAAACAAACTTCCTTATCCAAACGGCTTCCATGGCGACCTCGGGCGCGCTATGTACTCACTACGAGCGAGACATCGCAAGTGGTGGTGCATTTCTTGCTCTTCCATTCCACAACACCTCCATTTATGACAAATATATATGTAACCCGTCTGAGACTTCGTATCATATTTGTCACACTTCCAGGATGTGTTAATATAAATAAGCCGTAAAAACGTTTATTTATATTTTACGATCTTCTTATGTTTTGTCGATAACAAACGTAAAATCATTTTAACGAAACAAATAAAATACGTAAATGGTTTGAGCCAATAATTTTTTAACACACTTACGTTTTCACATAAAACACTAAAACAAGTATAAGTGATTTTATGATTTAAGTAATACATATGTACAACAACTAGTGTTTACATATTGGGCAAATATATACATAACTAGTATGTATTATAATGGGTAAAAACTACAACCCATGGAGCATATCCATAACCCATGGTATTGACCCATACCCACTTGACTAGATACATTGCACTCATTAGATACATTGTATCTAAAGAAATACCCATGGATCAACCCATAACCCATGACTCATAACCAAAATACCCATGGGCAAAGAGGAGCGTCCCACGGATCCCTAGCTTTACACTAGACTGATCCCTTGAGGGAGGGATCTGTGGGATCCGTGGAACAGTGGTAGCTTCTCCTCTATAAATAGTGAGCCATTTCTTCCTTTTGGCTTACCACTCTCACACATACTTTCCCCAAGTATTGTAACTCTCTAACCACTGATCTTAAGGGATCTTTCTATGTAGTTTGTCTTTTGTTTTTTTGTGATTCTCTAGGTTCCTCTTAAAGGCGGGATCACCACTTCTTGAAGTCGAGCAAGCTCAAGTCCATGAGTTGCCATACTTCGTCATCATCAAGACTACTGAGGTTTTCTTGTTGATAGTTCTTTCTTCCTCCATAGAAGTGTTGTGTCGAAGGCATTAGTGAAGGATGTCGAAAGAGTCAAGACAAAAGCATTAGTGAAAGATGCTTAACGTCCATGTCAAGAGCATTAGTGAAGAATGCTAAAGGTGTCAAGACGAAGGCATTAGTGAAAGGTGCCAAGCGTTGTGTCAAGGGCATTGGTGAAGGATGCCTAGAAATCAAATCAAGTGGCATTAGTGAAGAATGCCAAGGTCGTATAATCGATGAGGTGCATCGTTATACATATAGTGATAGTTTGTTTCCAAGGATGTTGATATCCTTGATGGTGTTGTAATAAGGAGTGGGTCTCATTTGGGATTAGGTGTTGTGTAGTGTTGGGTAGTAGTTCCCCCATTGTAATGGAACTCGGTACTTAGCCTACTACCGGATAAAGGGTAGGCGACATTGTGGTAGGTGTGGTTCACCTTGGTGAAAAGAACCCGGTGGTTAGCCTAGTGCCGGAAAAAGAGTAGGCGACGATGTGAAGGCTTCTCCGCCATAAGGAGTTGGTGTCGTATAGTGATTACGAACTCTCAAGTAGGTGACTCGAGGATTGGAGTAGGGCAAGGAAGGTGTCCTTGTAGCCGAACCACTATAAATACTCGTGTCGTGGTTATGTGCTTCTTACTCTTTATCTTTCATTATACTTTTATATATCTATCTATCAACGTCCAACATACACATCTAACTAGATTGACATAAGTTGATCTAAATATTTTTAAACGAAGTTTTAATTGGAAAAACTATTCAACCCCCCCCCCCTTCTAGTTTTCCACAATTGACATCAGAGCTTCGTTACCAAGTTTCTTAGAGTATGTTGTAGTTTAAAAACTTGATACGATCCGTGTAAGTTTGAAAACTACAAAGAAGGAAATATTTTAAAACATTTTTTTTCTCTCTTTCATGTTGGACATTGATAGATTATTCTAACATATTTGTTTCAAGAAATTTTCATGCTAGGATCTCTCCAAAACCTTCATTTCTATTCAAAGAATAATGAAGTCAACCTTCAAGAAAGAATCTAAAAGTAATCACAACCTACTTACTCTAAGTACAAAGGATTACTTTAAGAGTTCATGAAGTATTTTTGGTATTATGTCTTCATAAACCAAACAAAGAGCATAGAGGTATGTTTACTTTTCATTAGCTAGCTTACATGATTATGTTGATATCATAGTTCTTTTTTGTTTAATAATTACTAGTCTCTTAAAAGTCTCTCTTTCGTCACTTTCCCGACTTACTCATCATCGGGAATAGTATTCCTCTTGATCTCGTCAAACTAACGTCGTCGTCACAAATTGATCCTTGATAATTAACTTATTAAATTCCGTCGACCAAAACATCTTTTCATTTGAAACCTCAAAACTATTTTTGTTCCATAAGCTAGTTTATAGTCTACTACAAAAATAATGGCAAACAACCCTTTTACGTCCACGATGGCGGATCCTCTAGTTGTACTAGCGGATCCTAAATACAAAGGATCCGGGAACCGTGGGACAAAACGACTATCGCTTTGAAAACCATTCTTGAATATTTTCCTCTCCCACAAAACACAAAACGACTCAAGAACTGATTTCATCCTCATAGGACTCCATATCCTCAAGTACTCTTCTCTAGAACACCATTGTAAGTAATTACACTAACATGTTCTAATTTTCATCATCCTCATCATAGGGTTTATGGTTTCTCAATTTCTAATCAATTAATTTAATTAGGTTTTTCAAAATTGATCATTAAAAAGGACTTTCACTCAACTAAGATTACATTGTGTTCACAACATTGTTAATATAAATCAAAACCATAAACCCATCTCAAAAATTTTGCCTAATTGGAATATTTGTGTTTCTAGGACCAACCAGGCCTAAAGCCACTCAACAAGACCATCATGATACCGTCCATTACTTCACCCATTACTAACGGAAAGAAGGATTGTCAAAAACTGACCGAAAATCTTCAAAAGACTTGAAAAACGACTTATCCATGAAGGTCGTGTAGTCAAGTAATGTTTCCTTAAAGATACCGATATTCGTCAAGTCTTCTCGGCAATCAACTTTGATTGTCTTCTTGACATTGATGAACAAATTTGCCCAGTTTTCATCTTTGAATTTTATAAAAGCATTAGGATCATTCGAAACACCGATGATATCATTTCAATCGCCTTCATCATCAATAAACAAAGCTTCATTCTACCTCTTAACACATTTGCTCAAATCCTTCGCATTCCTTGTGAAGGAATTTGTATTTACTCTCAAGATTGGGCAATATCTTGTCAATCCTTTGCTCTTGATCCCAAACCAATATACCATACTCCTCTTGATGAACCCGAAACCGTTCGTGACACCATCTTCAAAATTAGAGCCGACCAATCCCGCCTCAACCGAAACAAAAAGCTCATTCACCGTGATCCCTTTCAAATGGAATTTTTTGAAATTCACCCCATCTTTAGAAAATGGGAAGAAATCCTTAGGGAAAACGTCATTAGCCTAGTTGGTAATAAGGATCATCCAAATGCATGTCTCGTGCAAATGATTTATTGTCTTATCCACCAAAAGCCATTCAATCTCGCCTATTTCATGGTGAAGAGAATGGCCGGGGTATTCGAAGTTTCCAACATGGTACTTCCATATGGTATGCTCCTAATACGACTTTGTAAGTATGTTAGTGCATTGCAACCATCTCCTATCAACTATGATCATTTCCTTTCCGATCACGTCATGGTACCTCTTACCAAACAACCCCCTAAAAGGTTCATAGTCAATGGAAGAAAACCTAAAGCTCTCTCGGACTCCTCGGACGGAGAAGAAGATGAAGAAGAAGAAAATGTCGACCCCATAGCTAACATCGAATTGGAACCCTTTGATTACTATTAACAACTTCCAACTATTCCTAACGAGACCACGGAATTCAAACAATTAAGGGGTATGATTTAAAACCTAGCTTACCACGTCACGAAGTCGGAATAGAGGAAAAGAAAGGATTGACGAAATAGACTATAGGGCTATGCTTATTTTAAGACATTTGATCCATGTGTGAATGACTATGTTTTAGCACGGTTGTTTGTGTTTTCTTGGATATTATTGTTACTACCATTATCTATGATATGCTGTATGTGATAATATGTTTACCTTGCTGTTTAGATTAATTGTTATTTGTGTATATTGCTTGGTGCAAAATCTGCATTAGCTGTTGTAAGGGTTCTGATCTGCAAATGCCGGATCCCTTGTTTTAGTCTAGACGGATCCCTTCTCTAAGGGAACCGTGGGATCCATAACTGCAGATGATTTATACAGATTTCCTTACATCAAAATAACTCACTAGATCACCTCACACTAGCCAAACATAAGACCTTAGAACCAACTAAGTCTTCTTCTAACATTTGATAGCTTCACACTCACCCATGGCTCACCTAGGATTTAGTTCAAGGTACTTTTTGATTTATCAACTCATCAAAACTCACCATATTTCTGATTCAATACTCACACATTGTTTTTCACATCTCAAAACACTTAGGTGGACATATTGAACAATTTTAGGAAATTGTTTCTAGCCATCCTTATCTCAAAACGGGTCAAAAATTAGTTTTTCAATTCTTTTGATTTTTGAGGATTTTTCAAACTTCATCTCAAGCTCACATCTGATCTCTAGGGTCATTTATTATAACTTGACACCATCAAAATTCTTAGTTTCATCCTTGAACATCCATTGGTGGTCACAAAGTCTCATTTTCCTTTCATAAAAGGCAATCATTAACTATATCACTCATTGCTCTTGATCATTCAAGTACACCCTCATTTAAGATACTTAGGAGGACTGAAACACTCAAGATGGTATAGGTTTTAGACCTTGGAAACATCATTTTTAACCTTTCATAGCTCTTGAGAGCCGGATCCTAGAATTGGCCTAGGCGGATCCCTCAAAGGAGGGAAAGTGGGATCCGGGTGATGATTATGTCAACTCTAGCTAAAACAATCATTTCAAGCCCATCTTGCTAACTTGAACACTCCACCTCATCTTAATTGAGTCCCTAGATCGGTAAAACTCGAATTTGACTCTTGTGCATGTTAATCATCACATTTCTAAGAATCTTAGTGGCTTAAGTCTTAAATGCACTTGCCAAATTCTTCCTTTTATAAGTCATCTTGCTAGAACCCCTTAGTCATCAAACACAACATAATTCTCATCAATTAGAAACACCTTCTTTAGCCATTTCGTCATGAGGAAAGCTCCTAGTGCTAACTCATCAACCCAAGAACCACCCAAGAAACTTGCTCGAGTTATACACGAAGTTTCCTCAACCGAATCATCTCCAGTTAAGTCCACAAATGCTAGGATTTCCCCTCCACCAAATCAACCAATCAAACTAATTTCCAAGAGGATTGTTCCCACAAGGATATTATCACCAAACTCTAATAAACCAAACACACCCTTTTCAGCCCAACCAACATCATTGGTGCCTAGAGCCACATCATTAAACACCTCACAATCATCTCCACATTCCCACAACTTAGAGAACTTATCCCCTAAGCCATCTCATCCTACACCATTACCAACACACTCTTCACTAGAGAAGATTGTACAACAAAACCAAAATGTTGAATCAACACTTGCACCAATGGCAATTTCTCCATTTCCCTCTAATGGTCCATTTTGGATTATGAGGAGACATCAAAGTCAACCACCCGACCACATGGAAGTTGACACTTCCCTACCTCCACCATCAACCCTTGTTGAGCCACCACTTAATGTGCCTTCACAAATTCCTCCTTCATTTGGGGATCTTCAACCCACTTTACTTGAACCTCCGCTTCAAGACGCTCAACCCTTACCATCATCCTTTCAAAACCATGACAAGGACTGCTATCATTGTCAACATGTTGAAAAGTTGATACATGAACTACGTGAAGAGCAACGTTTCATGTTTTATCACCTCCTCGAACGTTTCGATGAGGTCAACAAACCTAAACAACCATGAGCCTAAAGTCTCAAGCTCAACTTAGAACGTTTAGGAATCCCATTTCAATATTTCATGTTTGATCATCCTTAAGCACGTGGGTGCTTCTTAAGTTTAGGTCACCCATTAGTATTAAGTGGAATATGTATTACATGGCTAAATCATTCTCTTAATTTTAGAGATTTGTTAATTATCTATTTTTTTTTATTGAATGATAACTTATTCGCCATATTGCTTTGAGTATATGTTTGTTTGTATACATATCTCACTCTCATATTTAGCATTGTTTGGTATATCACCTTTGCTGAATAATCTGTCACTAGACAGACGGATCCCTGGAAATTGCCTAGACGGATCCCACAAAAGAGGGAACCGTGGGATCCGTGGTACAGAAGAACAAAATTCTACTAACTTGAGTCTTATTTGCAGGAAATTATGCACTATACTCTTGTTTTCTAACCTTTATTTTGTAGATTTTCAAAATACACATGAAGATTTTTGACACCCTAAGCTAGGGGGAGCTTTGTGTTAAAACCACATATTGCAAAACCATTTGCAACATAATCCTTATTTGGATTACACTTCATGACACCCCATTGCAATGTTGCAATCTTCTTGGGGGAGCATTTTCATCACAAGGACGAAACCATTTGCAAACAAAATTGCAATTCATTAGCTTATTTGTTTATATTTACTTGACGCCCTCACAAAGGGATGGACTCGTCAAAGGGGAGTTAAGACGAGAACCATTCCCGTCACTTACTCTCTTTACATTTTTCTCTTTTACATGTTTTTTTCTTAAAACAATGTGTTAGTTTCTTTTGGCGCTCTTTTGTTTCGACAAAAGGGAGAAAGAGTAAAACTCAATTCGAACTTTTACAATTTTAGTTTTCCTTAAAATAATTTTATGTTTGTCATCAACAAAAGGGAGATTGTTAATACAAATAAGCCGTAAAACGTTTATTTATATTTTACGATCTTCTTATGTTTTGTCGATAACAAACGTAAAATCATTTTAACGAAACAAATAAAATACGTAAATGGTTTAAGCCAATAGTTTTCTAACACACTTACGTTTTCACATAAAACACTAAAACAAGTATAAGTGATTTTATGATTTAAGTAATACATATGTACAACAACTAGTGTTTACATATTGGGCAAATATATACATAACTAGTATGTATTATAATGGGTAAAAACTACAACCCATGGAGCATATCCATAACCCATGGTATTGACCCATACCCACTTGACTAGATACATTGCACTCATTAGATACATTGTATCTAAAGAAATACCCGTGGATCAACCCATAACCCATGACCCATAACCAAAATACCCATGGGCAAAGAGGAGCGTCCCACGGATCCCTAGCTTTACACTAGACGGATCCCTTATGGGAGGGATCCGTGGGATCCGTGGAACAGTAGTAGTTTCTCCTCTATAAATAGTGTACCATTTCTTCCTTTTGGCTTGCCACTCTCACACATACTTTCCCCAAGTATTGTAACTCTCTAACCACCGATCCTAAGGGATCTTTCTATGTATTTTGTCTTTTGTTTTTGTGTGATTCTCTAGGTTCCTCTTAAAGGCGAGATCACCACTTCTTGAAGTCGAGCAAGCTCAAGTCCATGAGTTGCCATACTTCGTCATCATCAAGACTACTGAGGTTCTTTTGTTGATAGTTCTTTCTTCCTCCATAGAAGTGTTGTGTCGAAGGCATTAGTGAAGGATGCCAAAAGAGTCAAGACAAAAGCATTGGTGAAAGATTCTTAACGTCCGTGTCAAGAGCATTAGTGAAGAATGCTAAAGGTGTCAAGACGAAGGCATTAGTGAAAGGTGCCAAACGTTGTGTCAAGGGCATTTGTGAAGGATGCCTAGAAATCAAATCAAGTGGCATTAGTGAAGAATGCCAAGGTCGTATAATCGATGAGGTGCATCGTTATACATATAGTGATAGTTTGTTTCCAAGGATGTTGATATCCTTGATGGTGTTGTAATAATTAGGTGTTGTGTAGTGTTGGGTAGTAGTTCCTCCATTGTAAAGGAACTCGGTACTTAGCCTAGTACCGGATAAAGGGTAGGCGACGTTGTGGTAGGTGAGGTTCACCTTGGTGAAAAGAACCCGATGGTTAGCCTAGTGCCGGAAGGTGTCCTTGTAGCCGAACCACTATAAATACTCGTGTCGTGGTTATGTGCTTGTTACTCTTTATCTTTCATTACACTTTTATATATCTATCTATCAACGTCCAACATACACATTTAACTAGATTGACATAAGTTGATCTAAATATTTTAAAGCGAAGTTTTAATTGGTTAAACTATTCAACCCCCTTCTAGTTTTCGCGGGATGCATCGCGATAACTTTGTAAAAACGATTACATACGGATTTCCCCATACACTATGAACAATTCTCTTGTAGCCCTAAGGTACTTGAGAATATGTTTAACATCGATCAAGTGAATTTCACGGATTACGGTGATATCGGTGGTCGGGGTTTGAGCAAAGCGCCATATCGGGCCTTGTGCATCGCTCCGCATACATGATAGATCCTACAGTCGAAGCATAAGGAACTTTCTTCATGCGCGCCACCTCTGCAGGTGTTGAAGCACAACATTCGCTGCTCAAACCATGGTTTACTTGCATCGGCAAAAATCCCTTATTAGAATTTTGCATATTGAATCTCTTCAATATTTTGTCAATGTATGTACTTTGGCTTAAACCAATTAGCCACCTTGATCTATCCCTGTAGATCTTGATTCCGAGTATGTATGCTACTTCCCCTAAGTCCTTCATCGAGAAACATTTACCAAGATAGGCTTTCACCTCATTTAGACTTGGTATATGATTTCCCATGATTAATATGTCATCGACATATAGAACAAGGAAAGTAACATGTCTCCCACTAGCTTTGTGATATACACATAGCTCATCAAGATTATGAGTAAATCCAATACTTTTGATTTCTCCATCAAATCTTTATTCCATTGCCTTGATGCTTGCTTTAGTCCATAAATGGACCTTTTAAGCTTGCATACGGTTAGGAAATAGTGGATTCACAAACCCTCGGTGTGCCATATAGATGTCTTCATCTGAGCGACCATTCGAAAGGCGTTTTGACATCCATCGCAAATCTCATAATCATAGTGTGCATCTATAGATATGAGAATCCTAATAGCTCTTATGTTCGCTACGGAGGAGAATGTCTCCTCGTAATCAATGCCATAGGTTTGAGTAAAACCTTTAGCTACCGAGCGAGCCTTGTAGGTGTGTACATTGCCATCCATGTCGGTTTTCTTCTTGAAGATCCACTTACTTCAACGACTTTAGCATTGGGAGGAAGATCAACTTCAATCGGACATCATTATCCTTCATGGATTGCATTTCCCCATTCATAGCAATCGCCATTTATCCTTTTCGAGGATCGACCATGGCGACCTTATAGTTAGCGGGTTTATTAAGATCCCAACCATATTTTCCTCCACCCTACGTTAAGACATAGGCGGTCAGTGCGTATAGTCCTTTCGGACCTACAAATGGGAACAACCGGGAGGGCACCTAAGCTTTGAGGCTCTTCTTGAAGTTGGCTAGTAATATCGAGAAGGTGTTGTATCTTCTTGATCATATTCGGATCATATACTCTCCCAGCTGAGTTCTTGAGATATGAGATTCCTTTCAAGGAAGTATCCATACCTAGCCACTATGACTTTGTTCTCGGTGGGTAGTAGAATTAGTAATCCATAGTTTCCTTAGGGTATCCTACAAAGATACACTTGAGATCTGGGTTGGAGCTTATCCGGTGAGTCACGTTTAACAAACGCCTCATCCCAGACCTTTAAGTAAGAAAAGTTTGGAGCTTTTCTGTCCATATTTCATATGGAGTCTTAACAATCTTCTTCGTTGGAACCATATTCAAAATGTGAATAGCGGTTTCAAGGCATAATCCCAAAAGTTAAAGGAAGAGTCGTAAGATTAAACATTGATCATACCATGTCAAGTAAAGTACGATTTCTCCTTTCGGATACACCATTTTGTTGTGGAGTATAGGGAGATGTGGTGCTAGATAATTCCACACTCGGCTAAGTAATATTTGAACTCTTGGCTTATATATTCACCACTCTATCGGATCGAAGAGCTTTAATCTTCTTACCGAGTTGTAATTCTACTTCACTTTTGAAAACCTTAAATGTTTCAAAGACTTCATGTTTATGTTTAAGTAAATAAACATAACCATAACGAATGAAATCATCCGTAAAGGTTAAGTAGGTAGCACCACGTTTTGACACATGTCTAAGTGGACCACACACATCGGTGTGTATCAATCAAGTAGATCTGAAGCCCTTTCCACTTTGCTGTGAAAAGGTTTCCTTTTCATCTTCCAGCTATGAAAGACTCGCATTTGTCAAATGATTCATCATCGACACTTTGTAAAAGCCCTTCATGTTGCGGCTTTTCCATCGTTTTTGCCTATATGGGCAAGGCGACAATGCCAAAGATAAAAATAGTCCCGATTAGACTTGCTCTTCTTATTGCTAATGCTATACAACGAATTATTTCCATTGGATACACAACCATCCATATCAATTTCAAACACACCAAGTATAGGAATTGCATTAAAATAAAAACATTATTAAAAAAGCCGAAATTCCATAAGCGGTAAAGTGTGCATAAAACCAATATCTTTTAACAAATAAAGCGAAATAACACCCTAACAATGGAGAGTGCATAATGACAATAATTTAGTTCAAGAATTAAGCGTAGGCAACACTAAATCAAGCGTCCCTATGGTTTCAACTCTGCGCTTTCCATTACCAGCGTACAAGTATCTTTCTCCACAATTGACTTCTTCGCCCTCTAAGTCCTGCGATGTATTACGGATGTAGTACCACATCGTATCATAAATCCGAGAATTTTGCTTATGAGAAAAAAAATAATTCAAACATAAAATACACGATGAGCTAGGCACCATCTTATTTTTATACGAAGGCACTCATTCGAAACCTTTGGGCAGTTCGCTTCCAATGACACAGTGAGTTCTGATGGTGGCAAGCCGAATCCTTCTTAGGATTCTCCTTTTTCTTTAGGGTTCTTCTTAGGGTGGTGGGATGACAACTTGTTTCCTTTCCTTTTCCTTTCCTTTCTTATCGCTTGCGGCTTTGGCTTATTCACCCTACCCCTTGTATTGCTAGTACGGCGGTGTAGGAGCCTTCTAGGTAATCTTTTCTCGAAGTCTACAAGCATTGCATGTAACTCAATCCTTTGTCTTCCCGTGCAATGCATGTTATCTTTGGCGCATAAAATCACCAAACCGCTCCCGATTAAGGGAGTAATTGATGAGGCCAACACACGCATCTTGGGAGTAACCACAACCGAAGCTTCTCGATTGGTCCAAGTGATGTTTCATCTCGGGGCGTGGTCGAGACAGATTTACCAACCTCCCTTACTGACTATGAATCTTTTCAATTAGTTCATACAATTCGATTCTTGATGGCTTCTCAAACATATGTTTGAGTTCATCTAACATGCTCATGGGTGGATAGTGCTCAAATTGTTTTGCAATTGAGCGAGACATCCTCAAAAGCATAAGACACGCCACATCATTGTGCTTCTCATTTTCAACACGATACTCCTCTTTTCAAGAGCGATAGGCTGTATCAATAGAACATCGAGGCGGAGGTGTAGTCAAAATCTAAAGTCTTTTGGCAACACGAAGGATGATCCTAAGTGCGCGATGCCAATCATTGAAATTTGGGCGGTCGACTTGTCTCTTCCAATCATATCTTTGAAAGCGGACTCATTAAGCTCATAGTGTTATCGAGGTTGATGAGCCATCTACGAGAAAAAGTTGAAAAACCATAATTAGTATTTTGATAATTTTCCTTTTCAATAAAATTAAATACCCAAGGCTCATATTCATATAACCAATTAATTATTATTGAAAACTATGATCCAAATTGTCATAATCTCACCACGTCAGTTGATCTGCTAGTAATGATTTTATACAAAATGGTAGAGCTCTTACTCAATTGCCAATTTCAATTGCAATTCCAAAATTTATGAGATTTACGTTTAGCCAATTTCAATTGTCATGTAAACATGTTTTATCTCACCTTATGCCTTGAGTTGCCAGTTCTCACTGCCTAACTCAATTAAGTTGTCCAACTTAAGAAACTGCAAAATCATCCATGCTCGTTCTCACGTCACTTGGACATTCTACCCTTTGATTACAATCTAAATCACGTTCTCACGCAAATAAAAGGTAATCTCAGGTGTTTCCGTTTCGTTGGATGGCATACAACTTAAATTAAGGGTAATAATTTTGATGTCGAATCAAATATGTACAAAGATGTCATGCATTCATCTTCGTAGCATAAGTTTTATTAAAAATTTGTATCTTTGTTTTAATGTTTAAGTTTTCATCATCAAACTTTAATCGGTATTGGTTGACCAATTAAAGAATTACCTTTAATTACCGCTATATCCTACTCTTTGCATGAGTCATAAGACCCAAGTTATTCGGATAATTACCATAAAAGTGGTAGCGTAGAATTTAAGGTAAATTCACCCTTAAGATTTTATGCACATTCATAGGAATACTTGGTAGCTCCATTAAGACGCACAAACGAGCGGAGAATTAGGTCAGCGTGAAGCATATTACATACCCTCATATTTAAGGTCACAATTTAATGCGTACCAACCTTGTACCCATCACACAATTTGTCATTAATGGGTGAGCCGTTCTAACTATTTTGTGCAAAAAATAAATCAATTAAACGATTACGATTACTATGCTTAAAAAACACATGTTTCACCATTGTTTAGGTCAGTTTATTTTTCTTATAAAAATACACTTGTTACACATAACAAACAAGCAAGTATTTAAAAAATAAACATATAAACAATGAATACATAACATAATAAATAGTCATGCATATCAAATAGCCACATGCAAACCTTTTGATAAATCCTATTAATAATCGATTCTAGATCTGTCAACATGTATATGTCTAATTAAGACTTTCACCCGTTTTTAGCAATGTACAAGGTGAGCCACATGCATCGATTCTTCGATTGTGTAAGTCAAAATTAAAACATATACCACATAGCACATAATTGATTTAATAATAATGATTGAGGTCTTCCCTAATTTTAGATCTATCAAAAATTTAGTGTATATCACTTAACCAAGTAAAACATACAATAAAAGCATATCCATGACATAACATGCATGTATTTATCATGGATATAAATCACACTTAACAATTAATGCAATTAATCAAGAGTTACGCAATTTAACACAAATAAAATTGCATGCAACCTAGGGTTTTCTAATCCAATTAAAAACAAAAGTTTACAAAACCCTAATTAGGGCACAAAAATCGCCCCAAAAAAAATAGGGTTTAGGTTTGCAAACTCTAGATCTACACATGGAATTAATAACACAATCCATTTATTTGTTTTATATGTTTCGATAATTAATTACTTATTATACAAGGCTCGTGATGCCACAATTGAGTTTAAGATATATGATATACAAATAAAACCATATAGACATCACAAAGTACACAGCAGAAGACTTAGAATATAATAGTAAATAACTAACTGAAATAAATGCGTAACGTACCTCTTGCAAATTTGGTTAGATCTCTTGAACAAAGAATATGAAGTGGTTTAAAGAGTTGTCCCTTACCGTTTTAAAACTCAAACCAATTAGTGTAAGAATAATGTCTTACTACCACAGTTTTGTACACACGAATTAACCGCGAATCAAAGCGATTGCTAGATCTAACACAAGCATTTGTTTTATGAAAAACAAAACCAAAACACCCTATGGAGGGGTGTTCGGCCGAATGGATGCAAGAGAGGAGAGGGAGAGATCTAGGGTTAATTCAATGCACAAAAGTTAACAATAAACCTTAACCCTAGACCTGTATATATAGTGGTAGAATACCTTGTAGGAAAAGTTTGGGTTTGGGCTTGTGAAACCCACATATGGCCGGCAACCTTAAGGAAGAAAAAGGGGAACCCGAATCTTATCCATTTTTAAGTTATTCACCATATATTCTCTCCTTTTACATTTAACGGTCGTTAATTATTTCCGTTAAATACTTAACGATCGTTAGACGGATTTTTTGTGTAATAATTAATCGTAATCATTAACATTAATTATTAACTTTAATTATCATTCGCTAATGTGTGCAATCCCGTGGTCACGAGTTCAAATCCGGACATTCACGGTTTTATAAATATATACATTTCCAACAAGTTCTCACACAACACACATATTTTCTCTCCACAGTTCTCGGTTCTTACCACACATATCTTTTCTCTCTCTAAAAAAATGTCACCACTACCATACATTCACCTCAAGAAACTAAATCCGACCAACCACACCATAATCTAAAGTATGAAAAGTAAAATTACGGTAGCCACCAGGACTAGAATGATGTTTAGTTTGGCCTTTTAACTATTTATAACCTCAACTACGTCTTAATGACATATTATACCCTAACTACCAAATGACAGTTACTTGATGGAATTAATTACCCTAGCATATAAATATTCAAGGTATGTGGTTCTTTTCCTGTATCTTGTCACATAACAAAACTCTTTCAATAAACACCATAACTTGTGAGAAATCCCTCAATCGAATTGGTGACATCACTACGGAATCGAATAAGTCTAATGTTATGGCTTTATAATCTAATCACAATGGTTCTTTCATCAAGTAAGTTTAATTTGATGTTCTTGTTATAATGTGAATACATGAGATTGGTCTTGTATAGGTTTAAATAATATAACTTGTGGCATCAGAAGTGGTTGAAATCTCATGAATTAATATTGTTTATAAAAAGAACTGGTGAATTTTGCGAGGATATTATACGAAAGAAAATATTAAAGAAAATGGTGCCCAATGATTGCGTATAAATCATAATTCGTTTAAGTGAATGAAGTATTTGATTTTGATGGTTTATTTATAATATGAATTAAGTATTCAAAGTCAGTTGATTTTTGTCATTCAATAAATTGATTCAAGATATAGTAGGTGTATTTTTTGCCACATGCTTTTGAAAATTGATGGTTCTATTGTTTATTTTTATTTTATTTATTTATTTTATTTTATTGTGAAAGGAGAATTATATATTAATAAAAAAAAGTACATAGCTTTTTCTACTTAGCCATGGACATGCCCATGCTAGTGTAAAGAAAAAACACGGAACTATAAGAATAGCCCACTTTAATCAAGGCATTCTCAACCACTATACTATTCTATATACACTGTATCTACTCTTAGGGGATGTTTGATGTGCGTGAATAAAAAAGCGAGAAAGGAAAAGGGTTGATTACGTATTTGTTTGGCGTAAGAATGGAAGCAGGGAATTAAATTCAATTCTCATTCCCATTTTGTTTCTTTAAAAAGAGGAGAAAGGTGGAGAATGAGAATTTTAGAAGAATTTCTTTTTTCTGTCCATTCTACAGTGAATGAAAAAATCACGGACAAAATTCACGTTTTTTTTTTTTTTTTTTTTTTTTTTATTTTTAAATTCACGTTTTTTTTCATTCACGTTTTTTTTAATTCGCGTTTTTCTTCGCTTAATTCGTTTTATCGTTTTCATCATCTTCGTTCGTTTTCGTCAGTTTCATACGTCTTCGCCCGTTTTCATACGTTCTCAAATGCTTTTCATACGTTTTAAATGCTTTCATACGTTTTAAATCCGTTTTATCGGTTTTCTTTCATTTAGTCCATTTCATACGTTTTCGTCCGTTTCGAGACGTTTTACGCTTTCATAAAAATGTGAACAAAAGAAAGACAAAAGATAAGAAAAAAAACATGGACTTAGGTTTATCTATTAAATTTAAATTAATCCCACCATTAGATCAAACTAGATGGATGGTGAGGATTTGTCCTAGTAAGCGTCAAAATAAGAGTAAGTTGTAGAAATATGTTTTTTGTCATTTTGTTTCATCGTAGAGATGATATAATATATTTTTATATGACAAAAAACTTGAATTATGTTTGCATAATTCTAATTATGTGACCTGATAGCGTCAAATAATCAACGTAACTAAAAAAGCTGAAAATATATATATATTCATTATTTTATGTACTAAACAAAGGAATTGATTCTTTAATCCATTCTGACACTCTATTCTATATTTTTGCCAAACACTAGAATCCATTCTCTTATATCAGACTCATTCTTTTTCTATGTCATTCCATTCTCCAATGCATTTTCATTCTTTGTGATTCAGTCGTAACAAACGTCCCCTTATAGTACTACATACAAAAACTAAAAGGGGAATTGCATATATACCCACTAAAACTTGTATATTTGCATATTTCCCCAAAATACAAGTTTTTAATGCTTAATGTACAATGGTGTTTATGCATGTTTTGGGAAAATATGCAAATATGCAAGTTTCAGTGGGTATATATGCAATTGACCCAAAACTAAAACATCTGCACCCTATATTAGCATCTAGTCATCTTTACACTCCAAATCTCTTCCACACTTCTAACAACAGCATAATCTTTAACAATTAGACTCGTCATTTTAAATTTAACTGTCTCTTTGATATCCTGCAAAAGAGTTTCTTCATTTCTGTGAACATGTTTGAACAATATTGTGTTCCTTTCCTGCCATATGAAATAGACTGCAGCTCCAAAGACCAATCCTTTCACAACACTGTCTATACTATTAGTCATAACCATCTTTGCTAATTCCTCAATGGTGTTATTCCAGTCATAACTCAATTTCTTGTTCACCATTTTTTGCATTTAAGACCAAATAGTACTGGAGTATGAGCAGGTAAAAAATAAATGTTCATGTGATTCAGGGCATTGACTGCACATAGCACACTTCATAGGTTCATTAGGCATCCAAATAGCTAATCTATCACGAGTCATTAGTCTATTTTGCACAGCAATCCATAGCACAAAGGAGTGCCTTGGTATGCATTGAGAAAACCATACCATAGACCTCCATCTAACCTTGGGACTCTCATTGCTCATATCACTCCATACACTCGGTTTATACTCGATAACTTGATCTTTACTAGTTAACCAAACTACTCATCAATTGCATCTTGACAACTATGAAGCGGAATATGACTTAAAAGCGGAAGACTTTCAACCTACTCGAAGTGAAAATAATTAATGGATCACATATATCATCGTAACCCACTATGTTTGTGCCTTTCAAGAATCATGAATTCATGCTTTTCTTTATACATGCGGGTGTATTGGAAAGTAATTGACTAATGCATGAAACCAAACTTTGATTAATACCATATCTATATGAGCTGTTGTATGATGAACACTTGTATATGATTCAATTATTTTTGTTTATTAGTAGTATGCATAAGATCCTTTATTAAGGAAATATTTATGATCCATTTTCTAAACTTCTTGAATATGTTAAGCGGTAACTTTAATGCTAATATAGATAATCACTCCAACGATTGGTTACTTAGATTAATATCGAGTTTATTCATGCCATATTACAAAATTGTTCATGTTACCACTCAATGAACCCATGACTACTTGTATGATAACTTGAACAATGAAGTATATATTATTGTAGCATAACTAGCATATATGTTACGTTTCTACTATACCCAACGATGATATGTGATATATGTGCATTCTTTGTCTAGTTAAAGATGATTAATGGTTTCAATTGTTAGCTAAACCAACGTTGAGGTTGACAATTGAGCACAACATCTTTATACATATTATTTTGGTGTTTGATGTGTTCATTTTGTATTCAAGTTTTAAATTTATAAACATGATATACGGATAATTATATTTAACACATCGAGAAAGTATACTCGTCCGTAATAGTAAAGGTGGGTAAGTCGAGATAGTCCCGAGGATTTGTGGTGATTTGATTTGTTTAAGACAAGAAGGTTTGTCAAGCCTCCTACGCAAATTTGTTATTCTAGCAACCAATTAAAGAAAACATATACTACTTGTGTGCAAGTCATAGCCAATTGTATAGAGTGTTCATGATAGTTTGGTGTAAACTAGAAGTAATGCACAAATCGTAAGCAAATGATTCTGATCGATGGTTCATGTCATGTAAAAATTATTCATAGAATACATCACATAGTTAATCCTTTCGGCCTATTAACCAATTTGATTATTCTTTTAAAAATCCATTTGTTTGAAAATGATTCTTATCTCAACAAATCCATTAAACAAGAGAAATCCTTTCGGCCTTTTATTCTTTTAAAAACATTAAGAGAAATCATTTGACCTTTTATCCTTTAAATGTTATTACCAACTAATTAAGCAAGACTAGATGTTATCTCAACAAACTCATTAAACAAGAAGAATTATCATGCATCACATAGATAGGAACACTCAAACAATTGATTACATCTTACTACAAGTATATCAATAACTACTCCATCATAACAAAACACAAGTAACAAACATAACTTTCATATAACTTATAAAAACAGAAGTTCATTGTAAAGCAACAAAGTATTCATAGCTTTGGATTACAAGAACTTAATTCGTGGAACTATAGCAATCCACACTCCTCCAATCGTCTTAGAATAATCGTAACAAGTCCAAAACACTAACAAATGATTGAGAATTGAACTCAATACACTCTTGGACGTTTTTACAGCTTCTATATGACTTTTAGGCTGAATAAAATTAGTTAGTAATAGCTTTGGTGTAAGAGGATTACTCTCGAGGTTGTGTCACACCTAGTACATAAGTCTAGGTTCATTATATAGCATGAGATACCATTTTTAGACAAGTAAAAACGTCCTCCATGAGTTAATAACTAAAAATAATCAGCCTCTAATGATTAAGAGAAGTTAAGTCTTCAAGAAATGCAAGAATTTGTAACAGCAGACTGTCCAGCTGAATCGGTTGCGGGAAGCAACCGATCGGCTCCTCCCTTTAGCCACTATCCAGCCGATCCGGTTGCGGGCTCCGACCGATCGGCTGGAGTCCATCCGTACAGTATTTTTGCCTTTTTTTTGTTTCGGCTCGATGCATGCTTTTTCTTTGCTTTTGCCACTGATTTCTATAATAGAACTTGATATTTTATTGGTGTAGAAACTTAAAAATCTTCGTGCTTCAAATCATTGAGTCCTCGTGTGGTTTCTTCTTTCACCTCTTGCTCGGGAATTATCCAAATGTGCATATATTCAACATTTTCAACACTTTTCTTCGTCTTTTCCGATACCTGGCTACATTTACATACAAATACACTATCTTTGCAATTTCGCAACAATTATGTAGAAATATAACCAATTATCATGCACAAAACTAACGATAACGTAACTAAAAACATGCTCATTCTGAGCGTTATCAAATCCCCCCACACTTAAGTATTGCTCGCCCTCGAGTAAGTTTAGCATTTAGTAAAATTGATTTCAATGGTCTCGGTGTCATGATTCCCAAAATCTAACAATCATTTGAAAGAAATAATTGTTAATTTGCATTTTATGTGAAAATTCTTGAAAAAAAAAAAAAATTACTCATGATTTTGATAACATAACCAAGCACTTCACGAATGATTTTCTTTGAGATTCTCTCAACACTCGGATAAATGGGTTGGTACATGTAAATCACTCATTGCCTAGTCATGATTAATGTTTCTTACCATGAAGCTTGTACAAGTATCAAAACAAATAAATAAATTCATCAAAGAGGTCTTTTATTCGGGTTTAAGGTTTCAAGGTTATAGGTTTAGAATGAAATATTTCATGCAAGAATATAATATATCATTGTCGCGTATTTTGAGATAAGTTAAAGAGCGAATGATCACTAGAGATACCTTGGATCTTTCAAGCGTCACCTAAATGACGGATGGTCACAAAAATATGCACTAGATAGCTGGCCCATCATCTAAATTATTCAAAAACCGGATGGTCACTAAATATACTCATACACTCGATTTGAAAAACCAAAAGGTAAGGGATAAGGTATGGGAGAAATCTATAAAATTGGTGTAAAGAAAATTTTAAGAAAAGTCTAATAACCAATGTTGCTAGTTACCGAACAATCCAAACCCAAAAATTATTAAGTCTTATATTTTTGAATATTGATCACCAAATTTATTATATATATCACGTCTTAGCACATTGGCTAATCGATATCCCAACATGCTCCTTCTTCCTTCATCTACATACCATGGCACATTGGCTATAATTGTCACCACTATTTTTTCAACAAACATCACATCTCCCCCACATCGTATAAGCATACACACAAAAATACAAATAAGAAAGGCGTCTCCTTCATCTTTGTTGTAATGGCGCTACGATTTGACATAATCGACTAACTCATAATCATAAAAACAATCAAACAACCAAGCAACTAACAATCAACTGATTAGACTTTCACAAGGGTAGGTTGAGGTTTAAAGTGTTAACTAAGGGTAGCTAGTGCTAAAGAAGAGCGCTAACAAATGGGTTACAAATACAAGGGTAACTAACCAATGCAATTAGCAAAAATTCCTTTTAGTAAACGGACAGCCATTTGGTGTGAATCCTAAAATTGCCTCTTATCACTTGAATATATTTTATCCCTCAAAAGTGATTTTAACCGTAATGCATAACAAGTACAAGTTCTAGAATCAACACAATCACCGACACTGTTTGTCCCTCTGTCTCCCTCAAATTACAACGGGCTTGTAACCTCAAAAACTCACCCGTATATTCGGCTAGTGTTCTTTTACCTTGGACACAATTATGGTATTGCTGATACACCTTTGTTCAATATCCGAGAGTAAAAACCTACCTTTGATCATTCTTTTTATCCCCGTACAAGTATCCACGGGTCATTTACCTTGTGCCCTACAATTCTTGTTCACGTTGCCACTAAGCTCCCGCTTCTCCACGCAATCTGTAAGCCACAATCTTTAGTTGTTCTACTTCAGGAACATCCACGATGTCAATGAATTGTCAATCTCCTACAACCAATATAGCACCACTTCAATGTCAAGATTTCAAATAGATTTAGGAATATCGGCCTTGACACAATAATCTTGTCGCTCACCAAATCCATGATGATTATCATTCTTTTCAACCACAAACCTATGTCTTTGATCACCTCCCTTAAGACGTCCATCAAACACTTCATACACTTCATGGGTTTCTTTTCTTTACTCATTTAATGACACGATATTCTCTTGCTTCAAAACTTGTTTAGGAGATTGGTCACGCCCATGATTATCATAGAATCCCTCATAGTTAGTATGGGTGTAATGACGTCTCCCTCCGCCAAGTGCTTGATGAGTACGGGTGTAACTGACGTAGAATGGAAGTGTGATCTCAAACCCAAGAGCATCGGGTGTAATGACGTCTCACTCGCCAATTCTTAAGTGGCCAAAGAAGTGGCGGTCGGACCCCGCCACCATACAGCTGCGACCCAGCGGTTAATCTTCGCCACTTAAGTGGCGTGCAAAATGAAACAAATAATAAACCGTTGAATGGGGTGTATTTTAAAATATATTTATGCATTTTAAAATAGATTTGTGTTCTGTTGTGTTTTTAGAGTATGTGTTTTTTTAGTGTGCGTGAGATGTGTGGTGATAGATCCGAGTGGTAGCGGTTGTCTTTGAGTGAAGGTTATGTTGTAACACATTAATTTGTGGTTGCTACTTCATCTTGAGAAGATGAGATGCGTTTGTGGAGCTTAAGTGCTTGATGAGAGAGATTGGAACCTTAAAGTGTTTGTGCAATGAGATGAGAGAGTTATATATATAAAGAAACCGTTGTATAATCAACTTTACTTTTTAACCAGTGATTATCCTTTTTTTTTTTTTTTTTTTGTTCTTTGTTGTATTTTTTGTGTATTTTAGTTTTTTTGAAAAAATTAAAAGAAAATAAAATTTTGGGTGGGTGGGTTCAAATAAGAGAAAGCGGCATGCCACTAGTGAAGGGTGTTTTGGAGTGTGAGTGTTGAAAGTGGGGATGCTGAGGTGACACAAAAAATATGAAAGTTGCATGTCACTACACATGATACTCTAATAAGGGATAAACAAATCAGAAGGATTTAAAAGACTTAAAGTCAAGAATTAACTAATTATTGAATGTCTAAACAATGAACCAAACCCTATATTTATAGGATAACAAAACTTGGGGAAAAAGTAATTAAAACATATCCAAAACCAATTTAAGCTAAAATAAGGAAATTTGTCGTCGATTAGTCTACGCTTAAAGGAGATAATCATCTACGGTAGCAGACAAGCTACGAAAAGAACCAAAATTGATTCGTAGCATATACGATGTAGATAAGGCTTAAACACGCATCGCCGTAGAAAGAATTAATCTCGTCTTCTTTTTCGAGCATAATTTGCCGATTTCAAGTGCTTCATGTACTCTTCCGTTAACTCATCGATCTTGTCCTATCATAAACTAATCAAAGAACTCTAGATGATTCAACAAGGACAATAATCTAAGCAAAGTCTAAGGCTTAGTAATGTATTTACAATTTTGTTGTTTGGAATTTTCACAACTATGATGAGATTTCGCCTAACATGATGTTTAGAAACAAATTATTAATAATCAAGAATATAGTTACATTACCATTCCACAAATTGTATACCTATCAACTTAAGGAAGGGTTGGGCATACGCCGTATAGTGTATAGTTTGTAGTTATGCCACTAATCTGTTAGCGATGACATAGGTTCTTAATAACTATATCGACATATGTAGTTTACTCATGACAATTGCTATCGAGTAAAACCTCAAAGATAAAAGTCCTTATTGGATCAACCTTATCATATGTTGAATTATTGAACTCTTTGCGACGACTTAAATTTGCATGGACCAAAAAAAGTGTGAAAGTCTTGGTAAAATTTAAATTTGTCTTTGTACAACACTGCTTCACATCAATGGCATCAAAAATTGATATTACGCTGTCGAACCACGTGGTATGCATTTAAAAACTGCAACTACCACAGAAAATATTGGTATGTAGTACTCCCTCCGTCTCAATTTAATTGTCATGAGAGAGAAAACACAAAGTTTAATAAAAGTGGGGCAACTTTAATTTTCAACCACACAAATAGAATATTCCTCCTTTATATTCTCTAGGTTTTACTAAAAAGAGAAAGTGGACAATCTTTTTGAGACATTCAAAAATGAAAATATGGACAATTAAATTGAGACGGAGGTAGTAATAAATTTTACATGTTACATCTAAAGATTATTAATTAGAAAATAAAGTTAACTTAATCACAAATCTTTTTGAAACTTGTTATCATGCCAAATTATGTTAGAGCAAGCGGTATCATGCCCATGAGTTAAGCCTTAACACACTGTTACGTCAGCGTCACATAAGCTTTAACCTTTCACCTTAACTCAACAAAAACCCTTATCATAACTCAACCTTAACTCACTTTAACGCACCCTTAATTTGGGACGTGGTGTGGTTAACTCACCCTAAACCCGGTAGAAGTTTGTTTTTTAATGTAACTTAACACTGCGTTAAGGGTTAACGCACCTCGTTAACATAAAGGACGATGTGTTTAATGCACTTTAACGCAGCGAAGTTAAGGTTTAACACCTATGGGTTCGTTAACATACCCTTTGCTCTAAGAGTTTTTCTGTTAAAGTCATTTTATATTATGTGTGTTGACTTTTTTTGGTGGTGCTAGTCAACTGGTCAATACAATTCTCTCTTTCTCATCTTTCTTATTTAAGTCGAATTGATTATTACGCCAACATACGGTATGAGGGCACCAGAATTCCTTGGTATAAACTGCCCCTTGTAAGCATACCGAGTAATAATAGGGTATCAAATAAAAAATGAGTTAAAAGTTGAAGGTTAAAATAAAATTTTGAATAAACACAAACACTAAAAGAAAAAGGTATTCTATCCGTCCCATATTAAGTGTCCACAATGAAATCTTTGGATATCCCAAATTAAGTGTCCATATTCTATTTCAACCAATGAGATGAGACTTTAGTGGGTAAAAATGATATTTGATTGGTGAAAAGTATAGTTAGTGGAATTTTCTAAAACTTTGTGCATGATGTAAGTGAACACTTAATATGAGACGGAAGGAGTACTTAATAACTATATCGACATATGTAGTTTACTCATGACAATTGCTATCGAGTAAAAGCCTCAAAGATAAAAGGACTTATTGGATCAACCTTATCATATGTTGAAAGTTATATTATTAAAGTCTTCGCGACTTAAATTTGCATGGACCCCAAAAAGTGTGAAAGTCTTTGTAAAATTTAAATTTGTCTTTGTACAACACTGCTCCACATCAATTACTGCAAAAATTGACATTACGCTGTCGAACCACGTGGTATGCATTTAAATATTTCAACCACCACCTAAAATATTGGTATGTACTAACTCCGTTTTAAAATTCAAGTTCATTTTAATTTTTATTTTGTAATTTTGACTTTAATTATATATTTTCGTGTTATATAATACTTGATGCAAAATAAATAAATAGATTGTCTTTAAATGTATTTTATTGTTATATTTTCATCAAATATTATATATGCTAAAATATATAATTAAAGTCAAAATTGCAAAATAAAAGTCAAAATGGACTTAAGTTGGAGACAGTGGTAGTAATAAAATTTACATGTTACATGTAAAATCATGAATTAAAAATAAAGTTAACTTAATATCTATTTGAAACTTGTTATCATGCCAAATTTATCTGTTAGAGTTTTTCTTGGGTCAAGGTCATTTTATATTACAGTAATAATAATGTGTGTTGACTTTTCATGGTAGTGGTCAACTGGTCATATGGTATTCTCTCTTTCTCATCTTTCTTGTATATAAGTGACAAGTATATACATGTCTTCCCATCTGCCACTATATACCAAGATCCATTCATATAACATAAGAGGGTGGGTACTTAATGGGAGAGATTAATCATTTCAGTCATGAAAAGCATCCATTGAAGCTAATTGAAAACTGGGAGACGGTTTTAGGCGATGTTGGTGATAATGAGGAAAAGAAAGGCGTGGTTGATTGTAAGGGATGTCGAGATCCCATATCATTATCGAGTGGCTCTGCATATGGATGCATGGAGTGTGATTACTTTCTGCATAAAACATGTGCAGAACTACCACCCACTATCAATCACCATTTTCATCATTTACATCTTCTTACCCTCATTGTCCAAAATTTTAATAGCTGGAACTGTGATGTTTGTCGTACACGAGGCCTATCAAGAGGCTTCAGCTACTACTGCTCAGATTGTGATTTTGATGCATGCACAAAATGCGGTGTGATTGCTGTTGCTCAAGAGGCGGCTGCTATTGCACTTAAAAAGGAAGCATCGATCAAAATGAAACATAAAGGTCACCACCCACAACACTCTTTAACCCTCCAGTTAAGACCTGCTGCATTTTGTTGTGATGCTTGCAAAACTGAAGAGAAAGACTTGTTCTATCAATGTGATAGTTGTGACTTCTGGATCCACAAGGGTTGTGCTTCTTTAGCCCCAACCATTGATCTAAACCATCACCATCACCCTCTCGTCCTCGTCTATTCACTTCCAGAAAATTGCTATAAATTTCTCTATTATTGTGACTTTTGCGACAAACAGGTCCTGCATAATGACTGGTTGTATCATTGTGTAAATTGTAGATACTTTGCCCACATTAAGTGTGCTTTAAATGCTCCACCTCCAAGGTCAAACACTTCCTCTGTTTTTGTTTTTATTCTTCTTGTTGTTGTGAAATTCCACATCTAAACTCAATATATAATTTTTTTTTTCAGAGACGATCAAGGTATATCTGTTGCTACTGAAGAATATGACAAGGATTTACTGCATTTTCCCATGTCAAGCTCATTTACTGATCCACTGAAGCTGCTATATTCTGGAAAGTTAATTCATGATGATGATGAAACAACTGAGATTAACCATTGGAGTCATCCTGCTCATCCATTGGTCCTTAATGTTGAAGATCCCCAAGGTAACAACATGATGCCTGATATCAACTCTGGTGATCCAATAGATGTCTGTTATGCGTGTGTAAAACCCCTCACCTTCCCATACTATAGTTGTAAAGAAGATGGATGTTCATACACTCTCCACAAATACTGTGCACAATTACCCTTTCACTAAAACATCAACTTCACCCAGATCATTCCCTTCACTTGGTAGGCACATTCGGAAAATTTTTCTTCTATCTATGCACTGGTTGCTACAGCTTTGGTAACACGTTCGTGTACAAATGCGATCAAACTGACTGCCAGTTCTCCCTTTGTGTTAATTGTGCATTTTTACCAAACACCATTAAACATAAATACCACGACCATCCTCTTGTCCAACTTATTGATCCCAAACCTACTTGTAAGGGTTGTAAGAGACGGTCTGTTGGTATAAGCTATTCTTGCAAGGATTGTGACTTCCAACTAGGCATGCGCTGTGCAATGAGGTCGCCACAGTCCCTTACTCATAGGTATTGCAAAGGACATGAAATCCCATTGACGTATCCCCCAGTTGAAAATCATCCTGAGGATTTCTATTGTGATATTTGTGAGGAGGAAATGCACCCAAAGTTCTGGCTTTATCATTGTCACAAATGCAAAAGTTCTTTTCACCTTCAATGCCTTAGTCGAATCGATGGGTATGCAAACATTATACGCAAGGGCAAGTTAACCGTTTCATATCACAAACATCCATTAACATATGTTCGAAGGCAGAAAGGTACTCCCCAGTATGTGTGTTCTGTTTGTAATGAAAATATTAATGGTTTTTTGGTCCTTGAATGTCGGGCTAGATTATGTAATTTCAATATTTGCTTTTATTGTCATCGGAATAAGAAATGGTGATATTAGAGGAAGTAAGGAAGGGTTGTGGGATTGTTTCAATAATTTATTTCTATATATTGTCTTTCTCTTCTTCTTATCTTACATTTTATTTTGATTTTCAATTACTACTTGTTTTAGTTTGTTATTTCCATCTACATGATATATGTTTTGAAGGATGCAGATTATGTGTTTGATAATTTGTCTAAATGTTTATAGTTATTTGCTGCTTTTGAATACATATTAGTGCCCTTGAAGCTTGTCGTTAAGATCTACTGTAAGATTATGAATTTTCATGTCAAAGACTATAATGTAGCTGAAACAAAATATATTAATTTCCTTTAATAGGCGTGCCGCATATGAATGTGAACTAAATTGTAATTTCAAGCTTTGTTTGTCGAATCTGGTTACATTAGTTGATGATGAAATTGGGTCTTTTACTGCTATTGGGGATCCAAATTTCAAACCATGGGGGCTGATTTCCAGGCCCATGTATACCCTTTGATTGACCGATCAAGAACAATGAACCCCCAGATCCAAAATTTAAACAGCTGATTACTGATTAGTGATTTAGTTGTTTTTTTTTCCCGAGTGATTAACTAATCTATACTATCTAATAAAACACACTTTTGTACAAGCCCTCTTAAGCAGCCTCAATTAAATGCGCTGATGTGTCTCGAAAGATAGAGCATAGATATTTTTGTCAAGTACACACATCCATTGCACCACCATTCTTGCTTCTTCTGTAAGCTTTATTGGTTGAATAGTATTAATGTTGACACATTCAAACTTTAGTTACGCTCCCAATAATCTTCTCAAATCAATCACCATTCAACGAGCGTGTAACAATTCCTTCTCAAACCAGTTCACTGTTCAATAATCAAAACCTAATCCTTCTCAAATCGTTTCAAACATTATTGTTCTATGGAATGCCAATTTAAAATCCCACGATTCAAAACAGCGATGCATTAGAAACCAAATATCAAAACAGAAACAGCGATTATCAAAACAACTATTCAAAACATTGATTCAACGTTTGATGTTCATGAAGTCATTGTATCCTCTGTTGTTCATGGAGTCAACTGTTGCATCATCCCCAAATATCTAAAGGTACATTTCATTTTTAAGGCTTCGGATTTAAGGTTAAGCATATTGTTTTAAGGCTTCGGATTTAAGGTTTTTTTGTCCCTTACTTTTGTTCGAATTGTGATAACCACGTCTTTAAAACATTCCAAAAATACATAGGTCAAAGGGCGTTATTATGCAAATACTAATTACGTCTTTTTTGGAAAGTACAATTTACAATTACTATAAAAAATATTACGGGATATTGTTTTTTAATTCTTAGCTTCCACACAAAGGCTTTATGTTTAATTTACCTGCTTCCTATGATAGCCCATTTCAATTTACAACTCTAATAAATTTCCAAATTCTATTCCTTCTATATTTTCTTTTCATTATTATCATAACTAAATTTGTTTCTTTTGTCTTTTGTTTTTTTTTTTAAATCTTTTGTTCTTTGTTTTCATACAGATATATTCCATGTTTAGGGAATTGCCAAAAAGGCATGTTGAAAAACCATCGTTGATTGCTTTCAAAGGTATGCCATTATTTGTTTTGTTTTAAGTTTATCGAATTAATTAAGGGTTCTTGAATTGTCATGATTCTCTAAATTAAAGTACCATGATATGTTTTAAAAATATCAAATCTTAATAGGTCTAGAAAATGCATCACTTATATGATATTTTTGGAAAAGACATTGTAAAAACTTGAAAAGGGGCATTAGTTTGGACGAGGCACACGAACCGGAGATATCATGAATATATCAACAGGTGGTTTCAAAATGGCAAACTGATAAAGAAAATAATTTAGCAGGTTGTTTTGCATAAACACCATTTAGGTAGTGTTGCTCATAAGCTTTTTCTTGACAGTTGGATATGATTAAAACGACTATTGGGTGATGGACGAGTAGAAAAGCAGTTAATGAAAATGCAATCCTAATATAGCAACCTTATGTAACTTATTGTGTTGTGTTTTAGAACCCGTTTAGTCAATGTTTTAGACCATCATCGTTTTAGTCAGTGTTTTAGAACTCGGTTGATCCATCCGGTTGAACATGTTAAACCTTTGAATTGGCTTGATTGCTCGAAGCCGGTTTTGATAAATAGCTGGTTAAACCATGAATCGGGAACTCGGCCGGGTCGATTGAACACCGTTTAAAAACATTGGTTTTAGTACTGTAATTTGATTTATTGTTGCATGTGTAAAGTTTATCTCATTTAATTTGGTCATAGAAGAAAATGTTGATCTTAACAAAAAAACTTGGTCATAGAAGAACACATTTTTGTTGTAGCTAGGATCATATTACACATACGATGGCTAGGTATAACGAGGATTATAGAGCCCACGCGTTGTGGCGGGGCTTAGGTTCTACACTTTTGGATGTGCCTAATGTTTGATGATATTTAGTGTTAGTTGATGATACATATTTTATGCACATATTTAGTATATTTGATGATATACTCATGTAATGATATATTGTTTATGAAGAGTTTATGCAAATATTCGTAGGTTTTGAGCGTGGGTTCGAAAAGGAGATACAAAGACATTCCAAAATGTAAGTATGAATGCGTAAAAACTTCTATTATTCTAATTTTAAAGCCTTTTGGATGACATAAGATCCATGAGCCTATGTGGCTCATTCTTGATGTTGCAGTTGTGATTATTGAAGCATTGACTTGCATAGATTAATTTTTCTAGGCTTAATTGCAGATTGAAGAAAATGCTCATGTAAAAGCTTAAGTACAATAAGATTCATACACCCTCCTATATCTCTGATTTTGCTTATAGTTTGACCAACGTTTAACTAAATATTACAATGTATTTATTATGACCATGTATTGATAGTCATACATGTTATAAAGAGTTATAAACCCTTCTATGTCTCGATTTTGATAAATCTCACTAAGTACATTATATATGGATGTTTCAGTTATAATTTGAGGTTTAATTTCTTATACATAGATGTTTCTTGTCTTGTTTGATCCTGCACCCTTCTTACACTTGATAGTTCAAAACTGTTGTTACAAAACAAAACTTTGATATGGTAGATAGTATTGCCACTTCATTACTTGGTTGATCCTTCATCTTCATTAAAAAGAGTTCATATTAGTAAATTATATGTTTAAAATCAAGGTATATATTACTTCGTTTGCATGTCGTATAGGTGGTTGTTTGCATGACGTAAACTTTAAATCACAAAGATGATAATTTTTGCAAAATGTATAAAATATATTTTTGAAAGTTCGCACTTACTTTAGCCAAACTTTCACGGCGTTTAGTTGAGTAAGTATTAGCGTTTCATATGGAAACTACTATAACCTTGTAGTGTTTAAAAGATATTTGCGCAATGAATCATCTCCATAATCACTATGTTACTTACATCTCTTTTGTCAAAGACCGTCAACTTATTTTAGGCAAACTGTTTTTTTATTGGCAAATTACAATCAATTCTATGAATATATTATGCCTAGCTATATTATGTTGCAAAATTTGTATCCTCTTCTCTAAATTATCCACCTCTTTGATTATTAATTTTTGACGTTTTTCAGAGTATGTGTATTTTGCAACTTTTTTTAGGGTTGCCAAAATGCAAGCTACGGTTAGGATGGTTTTGGTCCTAGATTCAAGCACCAATTAAATGTAGGTGAAGTTGTTGTGTTACGGATGTATAGTTTGGGTCAAATCCAACCTTCATATCTAATAGTTTCAAACCCGATGAGACTAAACTTTAATAGCAAGACACAAGTCAACAAGTGATGATTTCCAAGGATCAGTTCACGGCAATTCAAGCCGTTCAAGGAGATTTTGCAATGTGAAACTCAAGGCATGGGCTAATTAGGTAGATTTGATTTTCTTTACTTCATATGCATGTTGTATTGTCTTTGTTATATATATATATATATATATATATATATATATATATATATATATATATATATATATATATATATATATATATATATATATATATATATATATATATATATAAATTAAAGTTATTTGGGCTAGACGTGATAGAACAAGTAATTGAGTCAACAGAACTTGACAACTACGGTGCAAATTATAAATCCGGGTAAAAGAAGCTTCTCAAGTTGATGGACCAGAGCATGTCCATAATATTATATCCATATTTAAATCAATTTTTTGCAAATTTTTTGCGAATAAGTAGCTTATGTTGCACTAAGTGGCCTTTTTTCCACTGACATTACCTGACTCATGTAGCTTTATTCTTTCCTAGACGTATTAGTTACCATTGAAATTAATTAGAAAGTTATGCATATGATATACAATGTTTAGATCATGCCAAACAATGCTAATACTACTTCCAAGATATATACAGCCTCAAAATTTTCAGCACATGAAGCTAGAGTTTGTAAATAAGCTTTTATAAAGATATATATCAATTATTGAAAGGAGTTGCCTATTGGAAGGTGACTTAATAGACCAATTACGAGGTTCTTTTCTCATCCTTCCCTTGATTTGGCAACTTATTTCATTGTTGTTTACTAAATTTGATGACATTATTTTTCTTTAGAAACTACAAGGCATAGTTGACGGCAAATGCACCGGTACAACAAACAAGGATATTAAGGTATAGTTTTAAGCTTTAAAGTATCTATGAGAACTATGTTTAATAAAACAAGGTTGAGTGAGTTATACCCCAAAAATTATTAATAAAGACATGACAGTCTTATAATTTTTTAAGTTATAATGCCAAATACTAAGTAAAATACTTATTGTACTCTCAGGTCCTGAGATCTTGATATTTCCATGTAATCAATTTCTAAAACAAGAACATGGATCAAGTGAGAAGATCAAATAATTTGTTAGCACGCGATACAATATCGAATTTTCCATCTTTTAAAAGGTGGGCTATTTAGATCCACAATACAAAGAGAATATTTTATGTTGCTTTGATTTAGCCGTGACTCGCGTTGGGAGAAAAAACGATTGATAATGGTTATTTGTGACGAAGAAGGAAACCTCACGAATAACTCAACCAACATGGTTTACAAAAAGAAGTGCTGCGCAATTTGAGATCACAAATACATGTATCCGTATCTCACCTTAGTAAAAAACAAGGAATGAATGGTTATTTGACTATTGTGTTTCATATACGTATGCTTCATTATTACGTACTTCATATTTTACGTTTGTTTATCCGGTTATTTGTATCTCTAACTTTATACTCCGTAATACACAATATTATTCATTATTTTTTTTCAACGTTTCTTTAAAATACCCGTGAATTTCACGGGTTTTTTAGCTAGTACGTAGTATATGTTTGGGTTGTAGTAATTGAATAAGCCTTCCTAGCTTTTTTTTCATCAAGTAAATGTGGGGTTTAAAATCATGAGGTCAGTTGGTTGTTAGTCCATTAATATGTTTGATGAATTGCCTTAACCAATCTTTGAGTATCTTCGGTTGTAGTAAATGAATAGGCCTTCCTTGCTTTTCCAGTCAGTAGGCTTTTTTTCTTTAATTTGCTCAAAGTATTTGTTTGTGCTTCTCAATAAGTGGGGTGACAGGAGCTGAAAAAAGTTTTTTAATTCTTGGCTACTTAATAAAGACTTCCCAGACTTAGTCTCTCGATCTTGGCTACCCCTCATTACTTCCCACAATACACGTTCCAACCCCCATCCGGCCATATCCTTGAAGCTCAGGCTTCAGGAGCTGAAAAAAGAAATTCGTCGTTGGAGACAAAATACAATTCTTAGCAATGATGCTTTATGTCGTGAGTTGAAAATAAAAATAGAGCACTTTGATGCTAAAGCAGAATTGGGTTCACTTGAAGATGTCGAGATTGAACAACGCCTTTCATTGTTAAAAAACCTTGAGGACCTGGAACATCTCAAAAGGCTCGACATAATTCAAAAAGCGAAAGTCAAATGGGCCATCGAAGGTGACGAAAATTCGAAGTTCTTTCACGGGATGCTAAATAACAAGTTCTCACGATCAAGAATAAATGGCATCTACATCAATGGCTCTTGGGTCTCGGACCCTTTCATGGTAACTTCCTACATTTACAACTTTCATAAAGTTAAGTTTGATAATACCACTCCCAACCGCGTTCGGTTCCAAAGTAATCTGTTCAAAACTTTATCCGAATTTGATTCCAATATTTTAGATGCCCCTATTTCTACAAACGAAATAAAAGAGGCTGTGTGGAATTGTGGTGGAGGTAAATCACCAGGACCTGATGGATTTACCTTCAAATTTATCAAAGAATATTGGGATACGATTGGAAAGAGTTTCACTGATATGGTGAAGAGGTTTGAAATAGATGGCTTCATCCCACGTGGATGCAATTCTTCTTTTATTTCCCTAATACCCAAAAAAAATGATCCTATCGACATTAAAGATTTTAGACCCATTAGTCTCCTTGGATGTCAATACAAGGTAATCGCCAAGGTTCTTGCTAATAGACTCCAACAAGTTGTTCATTCGGTGATTAGTGATGTTCAAACAGCTTATGTTCAAGGTAGGCAAATCATTGATGGTCCGTTAATAGTCAATGAAGTTATCTCATGGGCCACAAAAAAGAAAGAACGTCTTTTCATTCTGAAGGTTGATTTTGAAAAGGCTTTTGATTCTCTAGATTGGAACTTTTTAGATCATACTATGGAGCAAATGGGTTTTAGTTCAAAATGGAGGAAATGGATTAGAGGGTGCCTAAACTCGGCTTATGCTTCGGTGCTCGTGAATGGTTCCCCAACAAAAGAATTCAAAATTTGTAAAGGGCTACGACAAGGTGATCCAATTTCACCTTTTCTCTTCATTATTGCGGTCGAAGCGTTACATGTAACCATTCAAGAAGCTAAAGCTAAAAGATTGTTTGAAGGGGTAAAAGTGGGAGATAACGGTGTAGACTTGTCTCATCTTCAATTTGCGGATGATGCTATTTTGTTAGGAAAATGGTCCCTTGATAATGTGATAAGGTTTTAAAAGGTACCATTTTGAGGGGTCGTTTAAGCCCTTATTTGATCACTTTGTATCCGTTATTGCTTAATATCGTTCCTTTTCACTTTTAGGTCTCTTGAAGGCAAAATCTCGGAATGACACTTATTTGGACGAAAAGGCGCGAATATACGAAGAAAATGGCCAAAGTCGAATCGAGACACTCAAGCTGCACGAAAGTAGGCGGCGCGTCGGTGTTAATTGCGGCCGTCGGAGGATTTTTGACGGCGTCGGTGTTAATTGCGCGCCTTTTCGTTCAAATAAGTGCCATTCCAACATTTTGCCTTCAAGAGACCTAAAAGTGAAAAGGAACGATATTAAGCAATAACGGATACAAAAGTGATCAAATAAGGGCTTAAACGACCCTCAAAATGGTACCTTTAAACCTTATCAAATATCTACACTTGGTATTTGTTGTCCTCAAGCAAATGTGCTTTAGCCAATTAATTTATAAGTTGGGGTCATGAAGCATTGATTTAAAACGTCCACAACACATATAAGCCCGCAAAATTCATAACAACACGGAAATACATACTAGCACCTCACATGGGGTGTTTGGATACTCACATCTCTCGGGTGTATATATGAAATATAACAAATAGGAAATGGAAGATAAACACTCATTAACCGGTCCTAGTACATAGATTACCATAGGCTTGAGAATAGATCAAACCTCCATCGCTTTGGCGTAAGCACCTAGGAAAGACTATCAAAGAGGTCTTTTAAAGGGTTGTAATGTTAGGCTTACGGTAGGAAACAAGGGTTTGGTGGGATAGGCTATTTAGTGGTGGCAAGTCAAAATCTCTATGTTAAATGCATCTGACGAATGGCGTTGCTAAGCCAAGACTCGACACTCTAAAACTCTAGGTAACGAAATAAACAAACATAAATTTAAAGGATAGATGTAGGATGGTAGCCCTTTTTTTTTTTTTTTTTTTTTTTTTTTTTTTTTTTTTTTCTCTTTTTCTCTTTTTTTTTTTTTTTTTTTTTTTTTTTTTTTTTACTCTACCATCCTCTACGGTAACATCAAATGATAGGGATTTATAGGCACATCCCACACTTGAGTTTTTATTACTCTAACACTAATTTGACCCGAATTGAAAAGATCAAAACACTTGGGGTACATTATTACGCAAACAAAGGGAATTTGAATTTAACGTTCCTTCCGTCATTACATAAACTTTAACTTTTCCCATGAATCCCAATCGTCCCAAAGCTGTATACAAAGGATATGACTCGACTTAGCAACTCATGCAAGCAACGGATAATTGAACTAAGGGTTTAGGGTGATAACAAACATTTGCACTAAAAGTGAGTGCATAAGGGTTTGCAACTTTGTGGGAAGAGTCAAGGGCGTGCATGTCTTTATAGGAAATTTCACCTACCTAGTTGATTTTATGGTCCTAGAAGATGTAGGATCGTCATTGACTATAGTTTATCCCAAGTAGTGCTAGGAAACCGTTTGTTGAAACATCTAGAATGAGCCATAACAAGCATGATGGAACAGTTAGGTTTAAGGAAGGAACCGATGAGATCACCTATAGGATGCCTTGGAAAACAAATGAGTATGGCCACTTGTCCGTTTATGATCGAGACAACATCAAAGCTTTTGAGGACAAGAGCAAGGAAGATGTTGAAAAAGGTTATAAATTCATGTGGGAAAGAAGGAGGCATTATTATAAGGATTGCTTGACCCTAGGGCCTAGGTATAGAGTCGATGAAAATTTTGTCAACATGATAGAATTCTCATTGAGGATGCAAAACGAGGCAACGTAGGAGTACGATTACGAGTCTAGCTACAAGACTCTTAAATAAAGAAAAGCGCTTCGTGGGAGGCAACCCATGCTTAATTGTTTGTTTTAGTGTCATATATCTTTTATTAATTGTTTATCCTCATGTTTAAATTTGTAAAAAATGCTTTATTTTGTTTTTAACCTCGTCTTAATTGCATATAAAGGTATTTTACATAAGGGATAAGTGTAGGGAGGATTACACACGTTTTCAAAAGAAACGTAAACATGAGAATAACAATTAACTAAAAGATATGTATGTTTGTTTGTTCGAGTCAAATGCTTGTATCGAGTCATAATGGATGTTCTTGCGAAATTTTTCCGATTCTAAAGATGTAAATTTTCCGAATTTTTTGGAAAATCGCGAGCAGGTTTTGTCGAGGATAACGACGGCGTCAGATTGCAACTCGACGACGTCGGGGAAGGAGTAAAACATCGATCACTTTTTCTCGTTTTACGAGCTACTTAGAAATTTTTGGAATTTTCCGTGTCTTAATTTTCTTAGAAATTCTATAAACATCCATTCCACAAGCATTATATCCTAGTTTAAATCGAGTCTTATATATTTTATTATCACGATTTTACTGAAGGTTTCGCTTGTTTTCTTCAAGTGTGCGAGGTTTAGTTTGTCAAGAAGAAGTTACACAAGATTGGAAGGAGCTTTTCACGCAATAATTCTTCTTGGATAGGATTTAACCACCACTTTACACGGATCCTACCGAGCTAATCGGGGAGTATTAGTTTCTTTCATTTTGATTACCTTCTTTATCATAACTTTGATACTTTCGGGGAACATTGGGGACAATGTTCGGTTTAGAAATGTAGGGAGGGAAAATAAAGCGGAACTTTGAAACTATGCTTATCCTTGATTATTTGCTTTGTCCAATTGTGATTGTGTAATAAACCATGAGAAAATGTCGGTTAGGGTAATTTTGGCACCAAATTTAAAATTTTCATGACATATAGGAGTGGGCCATTAGTCTTAACAAAAGCGTCTCACGGATAGGAAGTTGCATGACTAGCACAAAACCATTTACCACCCAAATTCCACCCAAACTATGAGGATCGCCTTAGATTAGTAGGAATTAAAAGCATTCATCTTCAATGCTTAGAGTGTGAACCGTAGTATATTAGATTCTAGAACTTGTTTTGTGATGCATTCGAGATCGCAAGTGAGACTACACTTGTGTAGTTAGAAATAACTAAATGATAAGAGGCATTAGGATAACCCTTGTTTGATACCCGTAATATAATTACTTCTTCAACATCGGTTGAGTAATTCCCCACACCCTTTGCGTTGTACTCATCTTTAGTACACGATACCCCTAGTTAACCCCTCGAGCCTATCTTTTCGCGGTTCTCGTGATGTTTGGTTTTCGAATATCAATGAAGAGCATTGTTTACACCTCACCCCAAATATACACCCAAATCGCCTTAGCCTACCCTTATGCACTCACTTTTAGTGCAAATGTTTGTTATCACCCTAAACCCTTAGTTAAATTATCTCGTTGCTTGCATGAGTTGCTAAGTCGAGTCATATCCTTTGTATACAGATTTTGGGACGATTGGGATTCATGGGAAAAGTTAAAGTTTATGAAATGACGGGAAGGGAACGTTAAATTCAAATTCCCTTTGTTTGCGTAATAATGTACCCCAAGTGTTTTGATCTTTTCAATTCGGGTCAAATTAGTGTTAGAGTAATAAAAACTCAAGTGTAGGGATGTGCCTATAAATCCCTATCATTTTGATGTTACCGTAGAGGATGGTAGAGTAAAAGTGTATGAAAAAATAAAAAAAATAAAAATACGGGCTACCATCCTACATCTATCCTTTAAATTTATGTTTGTTTATTTCGTTACCTAGAGTTTTAGAGTGTCGAGTCTTGGCTTAGCAATGATCTTGTATGAATTTAACATAGAGATTTTGACTTGCCACCACTAAATAGCCTATCCCACCAAACCCTTGTTTCCCTACCGTAAGCCTAACATTACAACCCTTTAAAAGACCTCTTTGATAGTCTTTCCTAGGTGCTTACTCCAAAGCGATGGAGGTTTGATCTATTCTCAAGCCTATGGTAATCTATGTACTAGGACCGGTTAATGAGTGTTTATCTTCCATTTCCAATTTGTTATATTTCATATATACACCCGAGAGATGTGAGTATCCAAACACCCATGTGAGGTGCTAGTATGTAATTTCCGTGCTTGTTATGACTTTGTGGGCTTATATGTGTTGTGGACGTTTTAAATCAATGCTTCATGACCCCTAACTTATAAATTAATTGGCTAAAAGCACATTTTCTTGAGGACAAGCAAATAACAAGTGTAGGGATATTTGATAAGGTTTTAAAAGGTACCATTTTGAGGGTCGTTTAAGCCCTTATTTGATCACTTTTGTATCCGTTATTGCTTAATATCGTTCATTTTCACTTTTTAGGTCTCTTGAAGGCAAAATCTTGGAATGACACTTATTTGGACGAAAAGGCGCGAATATCTGAAGAAAATGGCCAAAGTCGAATCGAGACACTCAAAGCTCAAAAGAAAGCGGCGGCGTCAGTGTTTAGTGCGGCCGTCGGAGGATTTTTATGACGATACGAAGCCAAAACCCTATTTTCAAGTGACGACGTCGGGCTTTACAAGAGTAGGCCGTTGCTACTCGGACGGCCTAGATGTAACCCGACGACGCCGAAGTGAAGACGGCGTCACGGACATAAGGTGACGCCGTCGCAAGGTTAACGTGCCAAGACGAAACCCTAATGGCGGCGACACGACGCGCCACAAAACATAAGGTGACGCCGTCGCATATGTAATATTATATATAGAATCCGAATTTTTCGCTTTTAGTAGAGTCTTTTGGGTGAAAACCTAAAACCAAACCAAGGGTGTCTTATACGAGTATTTTAGGGTTCCAAACCCTATCTTACATCAAGATAAGTATTTACTTCATCAATTCAATTATGTCTTTGATTATTTGTGTGTATGCTTGCATGTTCTCCATGTCCGGCTAATTTATTTGTGTGTTTGCTTAGGGAGTATGAAACTTAATTATTGAATATTGATTGGTTGTTTCTTATCTTAGTTGATTAATGATCTAGTAATGCGATAGGTCATTCGTTGTGTACTTAATGCTTGATTCATCTTTATGAACCTTAGAATATAATTACCTGAGTAGTTGTAAGCTAAACCATCCAAAGAGTGCCTTAGAGTAAGAGTTTATTATCCATAGTGGGTTTTGTAGATGAGACCCTTTGGTAAGTTCAAAGAGTTGGGAGAAACGATACCCTACAACTTTAGACACACAACGCAACTAAGAATAAGGGCGTGACAACTCAACCATCAATAGGAGATAATTAAGGAGTAGTAAAACCTAAGTAAACACATCTTTAAACTATCATACGAGCACACATTAATTAGACATAGACTACCACCACCTTAGTTTAGATAATTAGATAATAGTAGGTAATCGGTAGAAATACCAACCCCCCCAATCCAATACCCGAGATTAGTACCTTTCCATTCCATAAAATATAAAAATACAAAAATAATCATCCTCACCTTTAGACTTAAATCGACATACACTTGACCTAACGACACTATTCCCTGAGAGCGATATCAATACCGTAAACACCCTAATACTACACTACAACGATTAGGTTCAACGCCTAGGGTGTTATAAAACTTGCTCGACGAAAAGGAAGTTCCTTTGACCCCGAACACGCTGCATAAGCGTATCATAATGCTAGAAATTTGTGTCGTATCTTGAGATGTTTCAATATGGCTTCCGGTTTGAAAGTCAACTTCTCAAAAAGCAAGTTCTTTGGCATTGGTGTGACACCTAATGAAGTTAGTATTTTTGCATCAATACTTTGTTTTCAACCCTCTTCTCTTCCTTGTGTATACCTTGGTCTTCCAATACGAGCCAACATGAACAAAAGTTGCAATTGGAAGCCTATCGTCGAAAAATTCAAAAAAAGGCTTACCGCTTGGAAAGCTAGATCTCTTTCGTATGGCGGAAGGTTAACTCTTATCAAGTCTGTTCTTGGCGCTATTGGTACCTACTACTTCTCTCTTTTCAAAGCTCCAAAAAATGTCATTTGTTACTTAGAGAAATTGAGGCGTAATTTCTTTTGGGGGGTGTAATGGATTCAAACAACAAATTGGCTTGGATTGCTTGGAAAAGTGTTTGTTCTTCGAAAAGTAGTGGGGGTCTTGGAATTGGTAGTCTTTTTGCTTCTAATGTTGCTATGTTAACAAAGTGGTGGTGGCTCTTCTACTCGGAAACCAACTCTCTTTGGAAACTTACTGTAACTTCTATCCATGGTATTCAAGGTAAAATCGGTCTCGACTACCACTCATCCTCGCTGCCCCCGTGCCCATGGAAGAATATAACTCAGTTAAACAAGCATTTGTCAAGACTTGACATAAATCTACATTCAATATTCACAAGAAAGGTTGGAGATAGTTTTATTTTCAGGTTCTGGAACGATCACTAGATTGGAGAGTCATGCTTAAAAAGCACATACCCAAGACTATACTATCTGGACAATAACAAAGAGTGTCGAATTCGGGACAGGGTGGGCACATCTTCAGAGCAACATGTTTATTTTTGGGATTGGAGAAGGCCTATTTGAGATGGGCCAGAGCGTACTCAATTAAACGGGCTTCTTAACATGCTGTTAAATGTTACTCTTACATCTTCACTTGATGGATGGATTTTTAATTCGACAGACTCTACATCTTTCTCAGTTTCTGAGATGAGATACATAATTGATTCTTCCTTCCTTTATTCCAATGATGATCCTGTTCGTTGGAACAAGATTCTCCCGATCAAGATTAATATTCACTAATGGCGGCTTAGTTTGAATCGTCTCCCCACTTGATTCAATCTTGATAGAAGTGGAATTGAACTTAACTCGTTAGATGCCACCGTGTGATGGTGATATTGAAACCGATCTTCACCTCTTTGTAAGATGCCCGATCGCGGTTTCTATTTGGAATTCAATTTCGGATGGTGGAATATTGGCGACTACCCTAAAGACATCAACGGTTTAATCAAGTGGAGCGATGAGTTAACTCTCAACAAGCATGCTAAAATATGTTTGGATGTTGTGATACAAAATCCTTTTGGATAATATGGCGATCTAAACCGAATACGCTTTGATTTAAAACCTACGAGGAAGGACACTCTCATGGAAGAAATCATGGTTTTCTCGCATTCTTGGATTTTGAATAGGAATAAGATTTTACATCCTAGTTGGTTGGATTGGATCTCAAATCCTAAAATTGCTTGTACAATCACTCTGTAATTTCTTTTTTCACGAGTGTCTTGCTAGTGAGTTTTTAATCTAATCGCCGTTCAAAAAAAAATAAGTGGGGTGACATTTGGATACGGGAGGTGATTTGCACACTCCAAAATGTTATTGGGACATTCATATGTACAAACAATTGAAGCATAATTTAGTATTGTACAAGTATTTAAGACACAAATAGAATGTCCCCAAAAAACCCTAAGTCGACTCTCTCTTCTGGCGACAATTGCGAAACAAACGTCACTACGATTCGATAGCAATCGGTCTTTAACCATCTAATTTTTTAATCCTCCTCACCTTGTGGGCCGGTTAATAATTATTTGGTATGTTCTTATCGTGGGACGGTGCTTTAATTTAACTATATTCGCTTTGTTTGCTGTATTGATTTGGTGTTCCTAAGTGCATGGTATACTTATTAAATCATAGGGCCTACTTAATGCATGGTATCTATTGGTTTATCTTCCATGCATTAATTAGTTCTTGGCTATTGGCTATTATGTGATGATCCAAGCTTTAAGGCATATAGAACCCTAATCGTTTAGGTTAGGGTTTTTTTTTCCTCTTTTCTGTTTGTACGATTGCATACTGTTGTTGGCTTAATTTGTGGTTTATTTTGGTTTGTTGATTGAGTTTGTGGGTTTTGAGAGATGGAAAGAGGGTTTCTTAACATGAATAGTCCATCGAAAGGGTCGAAATCTGATGGCAAAACATTGGATCAGATTTTCGATGCTAATACGGGTAGTCGGATGGTGGGTTGTACAACTGATTTGGCCGATCAAATCAGTTCGGAATATGGAGATTCGATGACAAGTGTTGGTAGTGGATTCTCCACTTCAATGGATGCTAGTGTTGATGGTGGATTTTTTAACTCCATGGCTGCTAATCTTGATGGTACTTATATGACCATGAGTGGTATTCCTATGGCTGCCCCGTGTAATCCGATATCTGATTTGGAGTACCCGAAGTTGAATCAATCTGAGCGTAATGATAGCACTCCCTCTACGCATGGGGAGGCTGTTCCTGGTTCGAATGTAAGTGGTGCGGATACGTGTCCTACCCCTTTGGTTACTAATAATGTAAAGGCTACTTCCTTTGCAAATATCCTAAACCCGATGCGTACCACAAGAGAGGTTAACTTTAGGTCGCTAATCAATGAGGTTCGGGTTGAAAACCATGATACTTTGTTACCTAAGGAAGCAATGAAGAGCGTTTTGGGCAGGTATGAGAACACACTTGTCGGTTTCTTTGTTGGCAAAACGGTCGCATTTCCTATTGTGCAAAATTATGTAACAAATACATGGGGTAAGTTTGGTTTGAAGTCATGAAGAATGACGCCAGTGTGTACCTCTTTAAATTTGATTAAAAAGAGGGTGTGGAGAATGTCCTACAGCGGGGCCCTTGGCTTATCCGTAAATCGCCTCTCATCCTTAACAAATGGACCTCTAATGTTTCACTTACTAAATCTGAGGTAACTAAGGTCCCGGTTTGGATCAAATTCCACAATGTTCCCCTACTTGCATATTCTGAAGATGGTTTGAGCTTAATTGCTACTCAAGTAGGGAAACCTATTATGTTGGATACATTTACTAGCCAAATGTGTGTTGAATCATGGGGTCGTATTAGTTTTGCGCGTGCACTCGTTGAACTAAATGCGGAGACTGTTTTGAAAAGCGAAGTTAGTATGGCCATTCCTAAGGAGGATGATAGTGGGTATACTACGACAATCATTAAAGTTGAATATGAATGGACGCCTCCTCATTGTGATATGTGTAAGGTTTTTGGGCATGATCGTTGCAACTGCCCAAAATGTGTTAAGGAGGCTATTCATAGTGATGTTAATAGGGCCGTTCAGGGTACTTCTTCTAGGAACAAGGACCAAGAGGGTTTTACTGAGGTTAAGAACCGGAAGGAGAAAGATAAAAAGGTTGGGGTTCAAGCGCCTCAGAAGAAGCCGTCTCGTGGTATTGATGTAGGTAAAGGACCTAAGTTCCACCCTTTTAATCTTAAGCAGAGGTATGTACCTGTGTCGAAGAAGCAGGATGCTACTAAGGAGAAAAACACTATTGAGGCAATTACAAGTGAGCCATCTATTGCTACATCAAACCCTTTTGATGCTCTCAATATGGATGAAACCGATGTGAATGGTATTCCTAAAGGTGGGGCAGCTTGCATCCCTTGTACTACTCCTGTTGTTGAGAAAATTGGAAAGCTTGAAAAGCTTATTATGGATGGGAAAGCTACTCTTGTGGACGATGATGGTAAACCTCTTAGAAAGGTGCAGGTTGAGGCTTCTGAGCCTAGTTCTTTTTCTTCTCTGTGTACGGCTTCAAAAAAGGTGGGCAACCCATTTTCTAAAGTGGGTGAAGTAGTTGTTACTGACAGTGATGAGGACGAGGTACTTGAGCCGGCTAATGATATGGCAAAGCTTCTTGCATCGTCTGGGGGATATCATGAGCTTGAAGATTATTTTGATGATGATTATGCTGCTCAAGTCTACGATTTACCAGGGAAAATGGATGCTTTTTGTGACATGTATGATGTCAAGCTTAAAGGTCGTGGTAGGAAATAATTTTATTTTTGTTAGGTCATAAGATTGGCGTGTCTTTCTTATGTAGTGTTTTTGGTTTTAGCACATTTGATGTTTGTTCTATGCCCATGTAATGGGCCGAGATGAGAGACTCACTCTCATCCGTTGTACTTAAACGTTTTTTGAAGTAATATATTTGCCAGGGTGATCCCCTTTTACCCAAAATAGAATGTCCCAATAATTTTTTAAAAGTGTGCAAATCAATTCACTTTGAATACACTTTGCCAAAATAACTTCAAGTGCCTATTTGGTATAAAATGATGGGTCATATAGGCCCAACATATCAATTTCATGGGCACTTGTTTAAGCCCAGTGGACAGGTCTACATTTGTAAAAAATATGTCTTCTTTAAATTATCTTACTTTTTATTAATCCGTAATTTTTACTTACATCAGCATTAATGCTATTTGTTAACTCAACAAAAAATGATGTCAATAACTACAGATCAACTCATAGACCCCAAATCTCGTACTTTTCAACTTGAAAATGTGAGGGTCCATCATGATTTGTGTGTACAACATATCGCTTCAACGAATTTTACATAGCATTATCTTACATTTAACTTTCATTTTCGATGCAGACGTGTTTAGAGTTAATTAATAATCATCTAATCTCTCACATCTTCAGCTAGTATATCTCATTACATTTTAACTTTTGGGATTGCCGTTTTTCGAGATTCAATTCAAGGTAAGCAAAATCCTTTTATTTGTAAAACGTTTTTCGAATTTAGTGATGCAGGTCACGTGTTTAATTAGACCCACCAAAAGAAGATCCAGGCTCAAGTATATACATACCCTTTCATAACCCATCAAGGTACAATGAACCCCAAAAGGAACCAGTACAGTAAAGCTATGTGAACTGCCAATATGACTCCTCTCCTCATTTAAACCGTTACATGAGCTGGACCCACTCGCTTCTTCCCAGTTCATGCTAAATGTGGGTTTGGGGTTCTTGTTGCTGAAATAGATTCAACTTTTGATAATAATGATGATGAATAGATTCATCAAACCAGGGTTTAGGGTTCTTGTTGCTAAAACAGATTCAACTTTTAATGACAATGATGATGTTATTGTGTGTTATGTTTGAATCTGCTTAACTCTGCTTGAGAATGTTTAAATGAATTGTGGATTAGATGATTTGTAGAACTGCTTGATTAGTGAGTGGTTTTTGAGTGATTAACATATTCATGGGAACCGTTTAGATCGAGCTTGTAAATCTGATAGCTAACTAACTAAAATATGTTTGGGTAGTAATCGTGGTCTTCCTTGCCTTTCTGTTTTGATGGTACAACTTCTAAATTCATATTTCAACTGTTCGATTTTAACTGAAAAATGTGCTTTCAAGTTTGTTGAAATAAGGCAATCTTATGAAAGTTTAAGGGCTGTTTGGTAATTATTTTAGTCTAAGTTTTCTAATGTTTAAGTTTATGTCTGTTTTGGTTAGTTTGTATTGTGCAGGGTTAAATGTGAAACTTCTCAGGCTATATAAGATCTCATCTCTCAAGGGTTTCTTTATTCACTCTCATATATGGTTTTCATCTCTCTAGTTTCTCTGGCAATCTTGGTGTTGTTGATATTGGTTTCTGGTTTCATTGTTTCACTGAGTTAGTGTTTAGTTTAGTTAAGATCTTCTTGATCTTAATAGTTTGGTTTAGTGTGTGAGTTTTGTATGATAGCACCTTATAGAGGGACTATCTCTTTTCCTTTGTATTGTTTGCTTGCATCCGTGTTCGGGACAAGCTATATGTGTATATTGTTATAATAAAAGTTTGATATCACCAAGGGGTGGTTGGTTGGGTGATTACACCTTGTGTTCTTGTTGTTTTGATACCATTTTTACATGGTATCAGAGCACTAGGTTCTGATTACGGTTTGATTTGGGGATCTTGATTTGAATCGATCGATTCAAGTTTGTGGTTCTTGGATCTGGTTATGGTTGTGGTTAATTGGAGTTCTTGAGGTTTAATTAAAGAATTAGGGTTTTTTCTTGAAACCCTAATTTTTGGGGGTTTTAATTCTCGTGGTTAATTTGAGCAATTGCTGGTGGATTGTGGTGATTCTTGAGACCAATTGTTGATTTCTTGAATCAATTGTTGGTTTCTTGGTTCGATTGGTAAAAACCCTAATTGCTAATTTGGGGGTTTTTTGCTTTACTGGGAATTGTGTGCTTCTTGGGCTAATTTCTTGGTGTTTTTCCGCTGCTGGTATTCTTATAGCACTGTAAGTATATTCTCTTCTCTTAGATATTTCTGAGTTGAGTGTAGTGGGCATAAACGAACTGGTTAACATCTTGATCTGCCACCAAGAGTGGTACGAATACCTGCTCTGACCAGTCACAGTCTACAAGCTTGACTTAGGAAGTATCTGGGTGTGTGTTGGGTTTAGTATAGTTGTTTTTGGTTTTTAGGTCGAAGGAGGATACGTTTGGTTTATTGGAAGTTGTGATTGGGTTCTTAGCTGTGGCTAGAGTTTAGGGTTTTTTGGTTTTCTTGTTTGGTCTGTGTGTTTATTTTATTGTCTTGCATCATGGCTATTATGATTAGTAGTTTGGATCAGAGTAATCCTCTGCATCTTCATCCTAATGATTCTAATTGTGCATCTATTGTTACTGTGAAGTTATCTGGTGTTGAGAACTATAGGGTTTGGTCTAGTGCTATTAAATTGGCTATGCAAATAAAAATAAAATGGGATTTCTTGATGGTACTTGTGTTAGAACTGATTATCCTGCTAGTCAGTTGTTAGAGGCACAATGGGATAGATGTAATGCTGTTGTGTTAAATTGGTTGTTGAGTTCTTTATCTCAAGATGTGTATCTTGGTCATGTTTTTTCTGATTCTGCTGCATCTGTTTGGAAAGATTTAAAGGATACATATGATAGAATTGATGGTTATGTGGTGTTTAATTTGATGCAAAAGATTATTTCCTTTAAACAAGGAGGTTTGCCTGTGTCTGAATATTTTCATAAAGTGAACTCTTTTTGGAGGGAATTTGATACTTTAACTAAGCTTCCTGATTGTGTTTGTGATGCTAGAATAGAGTTAGTTGATCATGCTAAACTGTTAAAACTTATGCAATTTCTGATGGGTCTGGATGACATTTACCAACCTATTAGAAGCTCTATTCTAACTAGGGAAGTTCTTCCTGAGGTTAAAGATGCTTTTGTGATTGTTTCTAGAGAAGAATCCCATAGGGGGATTCCTTCTACTTCTGCTGAAATTGAAAACCCTCAAATATCTGCTTTTGCTTCTAGGCCTAATGGTAATAACAGGAACAATTTTAATAATAATAGGCCTGGAAACAATAATAATAATAGAGGGAATTATGACAATCTGTTGTGTAAAAATTGTGGTTTAAAAGGGCATACTATTGAAAGATGTTTTGAGCTGATTGGTTATCCTCCTGGTTTTAAAAAGAATCCTAATTTGAAACCTTCAACTGGTTTTAATATTGGTAAAACAAGTAATTCTGAGGTTAAGGGTATGCCCATTCTGAATGGTGATGTTAAAAATATTGGTACTATTTCTTTCACTAATGAGCAGGTTATGAAGTTGATGAATCTTTTGAATGATAAAACCTGCTCTGCTGCTCATACTAGTATGTCAGGTAGTGGTTTTTGTTCCTTTTTTAACTGCAATGTGTTTTTTAACCAACATTTCTATCAGTTTTTATGTGCTAAGATAAATGTTAAGGGTATTTCATATCATTTGGGATGGATCATAGATTCAGGGGCTAATCAACATATGACTAATAATACTGATAAAATGTTTGGCTTACTTGATATATCTGATCTGAACTTAAGTGTTGGCCATCCTAATGGTACCCTTGCTAAGATTAATCATGTTGGTAATCTAAGACTTAATAAGAATGTTGTTTTGTTTGATGTGTTGGTTGTGCTCGAGTATTGTGTTAGTCTCTTGCATGCATAAAATGATTAAAAGATGAAGTTGTTGTTGGGTTTGATGAGACTAAATGTTATATTTAGGATTTGAAAAGCAGTGTTCTGGGACCGGTAGTGAGTTTGGTGGTTTATATCTTTTGATAGAGATTGTGATAAGTCCACTGTGGTTAATCAAAGTGAGTTTTTTGCTTGTCATGTTTCTAAAGAAGTTTGGCATAATTGACTAGGACATCCTGCTAACCAGGTTTTAAAAATGCTTAATCAATCTTTAAATCTAACTAATGTTGATCATGAAGGACCTTGTGAGGTTTGTCATAAGGCAAAACAAACAAGGGATTCTTTTCCTTTAAGTGAAAACAAATATTTGGTTTTTGGACAACTTATTCATCTTGATGTCTGGGGTCCTTATAACGTGGTTAGCAGAGAAGGTTTTAGATATTTCTTGACTGTTGTGGATGACTATAGTAGGTCTGTCTGGGTGTATATGCTTAAAACTAAAGATGAAGTTTTTTCCATGTTTGTGAGTTTTTATAATCTGGTGCTTACTCAGTTTAATAAAAAGATTAAAATGATAAGGTCTGATAATGGCACTGAGTTTTTAAATAATATAATGTCAGATTTTTTAAATACCATGGGTATTATACATCAGACAACTTGTGCATATACACCTCAGCAGAATGGTATAGTTGAGAGGAAACATAGACATCTGCTAAATGTTGTTAGAAGTCTTATGTTTCAGGGGAAATTCCTCTTGTTTATTGGCCTGATTGTGTTCTTACTGCTACTTATTTGATTAACAGGCTTCCTTCCTCTGTTTTAAAGGGTAAGTCACCCTTTTCTCTGGTCTATAATAGGGAACCTAATTTGTCTCATCTTAGGAGTTTTGGATGTCTGTGTTTTGCTGCTATTATAAAAGGGTCTGATAAGTTTTCTGAAAATTCTGAAAAATGTGTTTTAATTGGATATGCTACAGGAAAGAAAGCTTATAAGCTTCTAAGTCTTGAAAATAGAAGTATTCTGTATTCAAGAGATGTTAAGTTCTATGAAACTATTTTTCCATATAAAATGAATCAGGATATTGATGTCAAAGAAGACTTAGAAGTGTCAAACTTAAACTTTTTTTGATTTTATTGATTCTGAATATGTGTCAAAAACCAAAACTCCTGTCCCTACTCCCAATGATGATAATGTGGATAAGGAAGCATCATCTGTTGGTAGAGATGGTAGGATCCATCAACCAGATGATGTGGCAAACAGTGATCAGGATGTAAATGTAGAACATATACATCATTCTGATAGTTTGCTACCATCTGGAGATGATGTTAATTTTGCAACTCCTTTAGATGAAAATATAAACTCTGAGGGAAATGTTGTTCCAAGTCTATCAGATGAGAATAGGTTTCAAAGTGTTTTGCAAAATCAGGTTGAGGAAGGGTCTGTTAGTCATAGGAGATCTTCTAGATCTTCTAAGTTGCCTGAAAGATTGAATGATTATGTGTTAGACACTTAGGTTAAATATGGCTTGAATAAGTATGTTAATCATGCTGTTTTGAGTGCTGAGAATTGTTGTTTTGTGTCTAATCTGAATAAGACCATTGAGCCTAGTAGTTAAAATGAAGCCAGTAAAGATCCTAAGTGGGTTAATGCTATGAATGAAGAAATATATGATGTACATGAAAATGACACTTGGGAAGAAACTGAGCTGCCTATGGGTAGAAAACCTATAGGTAGCAAATGGGTTTGGAAAATTAAGTATAAGTCCACTGGTTAGGTTGAAAGGTATAAGGCTAGGCTTGTTGCTCAGGGTTATGGTCAGAAGGAGGGAATTGATTATGAGGAAACTTTTAGTCCTGTTGTGAGAATGGGCACTGTTAGATGTTTGTTGAGTATTACTGTTAAGTATGATTGGTGTATACATCAAATGGATGTTAATAATGCATTTCTTTATGGTGATCTTAATGAGGAAGTATATATGCTTCCTCCTCCTGGTTATACTACTAAAGGTCACAATAAAGTAAGCAGGTTGAAAAAGTTTTTGTATGGGCTTAAACAAGCTCCTAGACAATGGAATTACAAATTGTCTGAAGCTTTGTTTGAAGCTAAATTTGTTCAGTCAAAAAATGATCACTCATTCTTTATTAAAAGAAATGGTAATACAGTTGTATTTCTTTTAGTATATGTAGATGATTTGATTATTACTGGAAATAATGTTGAAGAAGTTGTAAAGTGAAATGCTTTTTAAAACTAAGTTCAAAATAAAAGATTTGGGTGAGTTAAAGTTTTTCTGGAATTGAAGTCTTGAAGACTAAAACCGGTCTTTGCTTAAATCGGAGGAAATATTGTCTTGAATTGTTAAATGATTATGGATTACTTGCATGTAGACCTGTTATGACTCCTTTACCTGAAAATTATGTCTTGGCTCATAAAGAAAATGATTCTGATAAGCTCTTAAAGAATGTTACTGGCTATCAAAAATTGGTAGGAAAGCTTATTTACTTAACTATGACCAGACCTGATATTTCATATGTTGTTCAATGCTTGAGTCAATACATGCATGCTCCTCTGCAGTCTCATATGAGTCTTGGTTTAAGGGTTTTGAAATACTTGAAACTGGCTCTTGGTAGTGGTATTGCATTTAATAAATTTGAGAATAAGCTTGGAATAATTGCTTATTCTGATTCTGATTGGGCAAAATGTCCAGTTACTAGAAGATCTGTTTCAGGTTATTGTGTTTTTTTAAATGGAAATTTTGTTTCTTGGAAAAGCAAGAAACAAGCTACTTTGTCTAAATCTTCTGCTGAGGCAGAATATAGAAGTATGGCTTCAGTTACTTGTGAAGTCATGTGGATTTTGAAAGTGTTGGAGGATTTGGGAGAAACTGGGTTGTTACCAGTTAGTCTATGCTGTGATAATAAGTCTGCAATTCAGATTGCTGCTAACCCGATCATGCATGAAAAAACTAAACATTTCGATATTAATGTTCATCTTGTTAGAGAAAAAGTTGCATCTGGTTTGATCAAAACTGTGCATGTTGACTCTAAAAGTCAAACTGCTGATATTTTAACTAAGGGTCTTGGATCAGTGCAACATGGTTTTCTGATAAAGAAACTGGGAATGATAAACTTGTTTCTTTCATGAGATTGAGGAAGGGTGTTGAAATAAGGCAATCTTATGAAAGTTTAAGGGTTGTTTGGTAATTATTTTAGTCTAAGTTTTCTAATGTTTAAGTTTATGTCTGTTTTGGTTAGTTTGTATTGTGCATGGTTGAATGTGAAACTTCTCAGGCTATATAAGATCTCATCTCTCAAGGGTTTCTTTATTCACTCTCATATCTGGTTTTCATCTCTCTAGTTTCTCTGGCAATCTTGGTGTTGTTGATATTGGTTTCTGGTTTCATTGTTTCACTGAGTTAGTGTTTAGTTTAGTTAAGATCTTCTTGATCTTAATAGTTTAGTTTAGTGTGTGAGTTTTGTATGATAGCACATTATAGAGGGACTATCTCTTTTCCTTTGTATTGTTTGCTTGCATCCGTGTTGGGGACAAGCTATCTGTGTATATTGTTATAATAAAAGATTGATATCACCAAAGGGCGGTTGGTTGGGTGATTACACCTTGTGTTCTTGTTGTTTTGATACCATTTTTACAAAGTTGCTACATTATATGACACAAGCAGGGTACCGGCGCATTGTCATATATTAATCTTAACCGTCGCCCACTGGTTCGTACTATCCTAAAATCAACTCATATTGTCGTCTCGGTCGCACCATTAAAAAGAATTATGTTATTCTAGAATTTCTCAAAATCGAACATTAAAAACCAAACAGAGCCTTGCAAAAGCCGCAAGTTTCAACACTTGTTATACAATAACAACAAAAGTAACAAGTGCTAGAAAGTACCAACCTCTTTAGCCGCAATGCTACATTCGATCTTCGTCATGCACTGCCAAATTATGCATTTCTAATAAAACATTCTCAGATAATTTCCCTGTAGAAAATGAAGAAATATACACGTGAAACAGAGTATGTTACATACAGAGTGTAGTATTTTTGTCTAGCAAGTGTCCATATCAATTGAATTCTGTCGGTCTATTTGTATGAAAGTATAGGCAACACTAGATGAACAATAGAACCTTTATTAAGATCTAAGCTGCAATAGTCAGCTTAGATTAATAGTATACAAATGTTACAAGATTAGATTAATGTCAATGAGACAATAATCATATGAATGTAAAGACAAGACAAGATCGGTGAAATGATCCGAGAGAGAGAGGAGAGGATACAAAAGACCGCACACTCAAGTGTGTCTAACCCTAGATTAAGGGACTTATTAAATAGAGATTAAGTTACACTAAGACCCTCTAACGGCTATAAATGACTCATCGCAGAAATGAATAACTCTTCGCAGAAACCGCCTTCTTGGAACTTTAAACCTTTTATTCTTTGTCCATGAATAACCCCAGAGAATCTCTCGCAATGATCATAACTTGAAAGCCATTAGGAACTGATAGATAGATATGTTTGCCACAGATTAATACTCCAAATTATAACATTCCCCCTTAATCTGATGAGCAAACATATCAAACAATATCAATTTTTCACACAAAAATTTATGCTGGTAAACAGGGAGATTTTTAGTGAGATTTTTAGTGAGAATGTCTCTGATGAGCCAATCTTCTTAGCACTTATAACACCTCTTGCAATTTTCTCCCTGATGAAGTGAACATCAATTTCAAAGTGTTTTGATCTTTCATGAAAAGCAGGGTTGACAAAGAAGTTGTAAAGCGATTTGTTGTCACAAAAGATTAACAGGAAGATTGATATCAACTTTTAGATCTTTTAGGATTTTTGAATCCAAATGATTTTATAGGCAGCAGAGACATAGATCTATACTCGCTTACGTGGAAGATTTTGAAAGAGTGTTTTGTTTTTACTTTTCCATGAGATCAAACAATCATTGAAGAAAACACAATAACTCGTGATGATTTTCTGGTTTTCTTGCATTTGGCCCAATCAAGATCACTATATCCTTCAAGATGATTTTCGAGTTGCTAAAATTGTACCTTAGACCTTTTCTCGGATCTCCTTTTAGATATCTCGAACATTGAGGCACATTCCGATGAGATTTTAAGGAGAATGCATATATTGTGCCGCATAATGAACCGAATATGAGATGTCGTCTTGTATGGGTGAGATAGATAAGTTTCTAAGTAACTTTCGATAACCAAAGGATGTTGACAAGCAATGGGTCATCGGTGGGAATATATGGAAGCACGAGTTGGGTTCCATAGGAGTGGACACAGTTTGCACCCAAGAAGACCAAATTTTTGAGGAGTTCAAGACAATATTTTCTTTGAGAAAGACAAATGTCATTCCAGCTTTTAAAACCTCAATGCCAAGGAAATATTTTAAATTTCCCAAGTCTTTGATATGAAATTTGGATTTTAGAAACTTTTAAAAGATTTATCTCATCAATGCAGCTCAAGAAGAACAATATCATCCACATAAACAAGGTAGCAATAAACTTGTTATTCTCTGCTTTGGTGAACAGGAGTGGTCATTGTGATTGAACAAAATTATTTTCTTTTAAAACACTCACAAGTTTTTCATTTCATTTCCGGGAGCTTGTTTTAGGCCATATAGAGACTTGACAAGTTTACAAACTTTATTTTTATTGTTCTCATTACGAACCCTTGGGATGGTCATATAGATATCCTCATCAAGATCTCCATACAAGAAGGCATTGTTAACATCAAGTTGAAAAAGAGGCCATTTGTTTTTACAACTAAGGCAATAAGACATCTAACAAGAGACATTTTCACAACAGGGAAAAAGTTTCATCATAGTCTATTCTTCCCTTTGGTTATAGCCTTTAACAACTAATCTAGCCTTGTATCTATCAACTTCACCATTGGCTTTATATTTGATTTTAAAAATCCATTTGTAACCAATGGGAGTTCTATTAGAGGTAGATCGCTTATATCCCAAGCATGGTTTTCATTTAGGGCCTCAATTTTAATTCATAGCATCTACCCAATTACTATCAAGGATAGCTTCTTCATAACAAGTAGGTTCAATACTTTTATTAAGACTAGAAGCAAAGCAATAATTATCCTTGTTAAGATTAGAGTAATTAACAACTTTTCAACCCCATATTTGACTTTTTCTTCAACAATAAAGTCATTTAGATTATCGGGCAACTTAGAAACTCTAGTTGACCTTCTAGCAAGAGTGGTCGGCAAGCCTCTTTCTTGTTCAAGAGAATTGGATGATGTATCAAGAGAATCGTAAGATGCATCACAGGATGTGATTCATGTGATATGTTGCCCTCGTGGTGTGTATTATCATCTATAGATGTTGCAACCGGTTCATCAATCCTAGTAGGATGACTTACCACCGTGCTATCATCATAGGATGTCACTCTCCTTCATCATTGGGACTTGTTTGTGAGTCAAAGAAATTTTTGTGGTTTAAATCTTTAGGCACATAAGTTTCAACAAAAGGTTTTGACACGTAATTTTTCATTTTGAATGGAAACACAGCTTCATAAAATTTGACATCTCTCGAATAAAAGATATTTTTGTTTCTAGGCTCAAGAGTTTATAACCTTTTTTTCATTTGAGTAACCAATAAAAACACTTTTTCGCACCTACTACCAAATTTGTCGAGATGTTGAGAATAGTGGCATAGCATAAGCAACCAAAGACTCTAAGGAGAGAGTGAAGGGTCATGCCCATACACAAAGAAGAAGGGGACTTGCAGACAGTGAATCAAGAGGCAACCTGCTTATGACATAGGCGGCGCTTAAAACACATTCGTGCCAAAGATATAGAGGTAATTCCCCTCAAACATAAGGGATCTAGCAACATTAAGGAGATGCTTATGTTTCCTTTCTCGCAATGCCATTTTGTTGTGGTGTATAAACACAAGATGTTTGATGTAGAATTCCTTTTTCATGAAAGAATTGTTGAAGTTTATTATTGACAAATTTCGTCCCATTATCACTTCGAAAACTTTGACATTGTGTTCAAATTGATTTGATAGCATATGAGTAAAGTTAACAATGGAAACATAAACATCATCCTTCCCTTAAGCATATAAACCCACACCGCTCGAATAGTCATCAACTATGGTTAAAAATATTTATAACCATCTCGCTAGTGATTTTATATGGTCCCCAAACATCAAGGTGAACAAGTTGACCAATTTTAGTGGATTTATGTTCACTTAAAGGAAAAGGTTCTCTCGTTTGTTTAGCTTTATTACAAGTATCACGAGATGATGGCTTCGGATGAACTATCAAATTTAAGAGTGGGTTTAAGATGTGTAGGACTTGGTCGAGGATGACCAAGTCTTTGATGCCGAGATTTCTAGAGACATGACAAACAGATATGCGGTTGTTAGAGGTAATCTTACATGTAGAATCTATATCAAATATATATAATCCATTGTATTGTTTACCAATCCCACAATCCTTTTTGATGTAAACTCAGATATAGCAATTAGATTCATTAAACCCAACAAACATCTTATTGTCTCTAGCAATCTTATGTACAGATAGTAGACTAACATTGTATTCGGGAACAACAAGAACATCAAAAGAGTTAGGTCATTATTGACCTTAAATCACCAATTTTAGTAATTAAGGCCCGAGTACCATTGGGATGTCCAACGCTTAAACCAAGATTTGAAATGTTAACAACATTGATTAAAAATTTTGAACATACAATCATGTGTCGATTTGCACTGTAATCAACAATCCAACCAAGACCGATGTTTCAGATAAGGATTTAGTGTTGTTGTTAAAAACTTGTTGAAGTTAACATTAAACTTGACATCGCCATCAAGAAGGTTCCGAAAAATTTTTACACCTAAGTTGGCATTAGCAGATGACACATTGTTGTCATTGAGGAGACTCATAAGTCTCGAGAGTCGCTCATTAGACAAGGAGACAGGAGAGTTGCTAGCACTATTATCGGTGACACAATTGGTTTCAGCAGAAACATTGTTATCGCCGAAAGGTTTACCATTGAAATTTCTTTTAACATATCCAATAGGATACCCAACAAGATCATAACATCTATCAACAAGATGACCGTGTTTTTGCAATTAGTACATTTGAGGTTCATGTTTGGTCCTCTCGCTATTAGAGTCGTTACCATTATTAAAACCGAATTTTTGTTGTTAAAACCTCTTTGTTATCAAAAATTTTCCACCATCGAAGTTTTGCAAAGAAAAGTCGTAGCATTAGGTTTAGCAGAGCTATTCTGATGAGATATTTCTATGAGATTCTTCTCCGAGACAATGTAAAAGCGCTTTGACATTAGGTAAAGGATCTCTGGTTAAAATGTTGCTTCGATGGGAACATAGGAGTCATCAAGACCCATAAGAAATTGCATTAACTTGATTAGTCGATTGTGTTTTCAAAATGTTTTGCACCTCACAAGTGCGGGGAGGCAAGCTAATCATACAATCAAATTGTTTCCATAAAGAGTTAAGATTGTTATAGTAATCGAAAAAGAGGACCCACTTTGACTAAGAGAATTTATGTTTTGTGCAAATTAAAATAGTGAACCATCAACTTTATCATAGGTATCTTTAAGATCATTCCACGTTTCATAAGCGCTTTAGAATAAATAGCACCAAAAATAATTCGAGTGAGAGAGTTGAGGATCCAAGTGACCACAACAGAGTTACAAGTGTCCCATTGATTAGCAAGACTGGGTTTGAATCATTTCTTATGCAAGTACCGTCAATAAACCCCAATTTGTTATGGTTCCTTAAGGCAAACGTCATGGCCATATTCCATATTTTATAATTTTCGGCCCAGTGAGTTTAATAGAAACAATGGGAGTACCATTGGTGTTATTGGGGTGTAGATACAAAGCATCACCAAAGGATAAGCTTTTCTCTGGAACCACCACCACCAACATTATCATCACCAATAGCCATAATACAAACAATAAGCAGAGATAATAAGATGATAAAGAATCACGAGCATGATATAATAATAAGAGTAAATAGACAAGTAAATAAGACTTTGTAATAAGAAACAACAAGCACCAAGCTGTGGACTAGGGTAAACCGTAGCAGGTATTCGTACCACTCAAAGGTGGCGAGATCAAGATGTTAGTCTACCCGTTTGCACCACGAGACTTAAGTATTGTATGTTTAAAGAGAAGATAAGACTTAGACTTACGAGAAATATACAATGGAAGAACAAATCACAATCACCCTAGATTCACTTAGTCTAGGTAAATTGTAAATGAAGATAACCAAATGATTACGCCAATAGCAATAACCCCAAATCACACCCTTGTTGCCAAAGAGAATCAATGAGCTCAAGCTCGATACCATGTACGAAAGTATAGGCAACACTAGATGAACAATATAACCTTTATTCGATCTAAGTCGCAATAGTCGACTTTAGATTAATAGTATACAAATGTTACAAGATTAGATTAATGTCAATGAGACAATAATCATATGAATGTAAAGACAAGACAAGATCAGTGAAATGATCTGAGAGAAGAGAGGAGAGTGATACAAAAGACTGCACACTCAAGTGTGTCTAACCCTAGATTAAGGGACTTATTAAATAGGAGATTAAGTTACACTAAGACCCCTCTAACGGCTATAAATGACTCATCAGCAAAAATGAATAACTCTTCAGCAGAAACCAACTTCTTGGAACTTTAAACCTTTTATTCTTTGTCCATGAATAACCCCTGTAGAATCTCTGCAATGATCATAACTTGAAAGCCATTAGGAACTGATAGAATGATATGTTTGCTTTAGATTAATACTCCAAATTCTAACACTATTTAACAAAACAAAGATATTTGGGCATATATTCAACATATCTCATGCCAAAATTAATCTAAGAAAGAACACTGAGTCCAAATTTCAAACCATGGGGGTTGAATTCGAGGCCCATGCCCTTTGATTGACCGGTTAAGAAGTAAGAGCAACGAACCCTCAGATAAACCTGTAAAGCTATGCGAACTGCTAGAATGACTCATCTGATTATTTAAACCTTCAGATAAACCAGTTAAGAACAATGAACCCTCAGATAAACCCTCTATTATTGCGAATTTTGCGAAAGATACATCATACAAATCATTGGTTGTATCAAATTAAGGAGGACGCATCGATCAAACTGAAACATAAAGGTCACACAAAACACACTTTAACCCTTCTGTTATATTGAAGATTAAGACTTGTTCTATCATTTTTATGATTGTGACTTTTGGATTCACAAGACGTGTGCTTCCCTAGCTCCCACCATCAATCTAACCTATCACCCAAAACACCCACTTGTTCTTGTCCATTTGCTTTCGGACAATGTCTAAAATTTTAAATATTATTGCGAATTTTGTGAAAGATACATTATACAAATCATTGGTTGTATCATTGTGCGACCTGTAAATACTTTGCCCACTTTAAGTGGTCTTTAAATGCCAAGCAACCTGCTACTCAAGGTCAAACATTTTCTATGTTTTTGTTCACTGTTGTGGTGAATTCCACATTTAAACTCAATCTGTAATTTTCAGAGAAGAAGAAAAGGATTTGCTACATTTTCCCATGCCATACACATTTACCGATCCACTAAACCTGCTACATTCTGGAAAGGTTAGTCTTGATGACGATGAAACCAGTCATTTTAAGCATTGGAGTCATTCATTAATCCTTAATTCCGAAGAACCCCAAGGTAAAAACAAGCCTAGCATTGACTCTAGTGATTCAGTAGAGCTATGCTATGTGTGTGTAAGACCCTTATCCCTAGCATTGACTCTAGTGATACAATAGAGCTATGCAATGCTATGCAGCAACGAAAGATGTTCATTCACTCTTCACAAATAATGTGCCCAATTACCCCGAAAATTACAACATCAACTTTACCCTCTTCATTCCCTTGACTTGGTAGACACATGGGAAAATGAGTACTTCTATATTTGCACCAGTTGTTGCAGCCGTGGCAACACAATTGTTTACAGATCTGAAATTGAAAGTTCTACCTTTGTGTATATTGTCCATTTTTACCAAACACCATCAAACATAAGTCCCACAACCATCCTCAGCTCTTACCCAACTTATTGATCCCAACCCTCTTTGTAAGGCGTGTAACAAATGGTCTGGCTCTTATAAGCTATTCCTGCAAGGATTATAATTGTGACTTCCAACTAGACATGTATTAGGTGATAGGAGACTGTGGGGGAGTATTAGGTGATAGGTTAGTTGGCGCAAGCCCGTCTTGTGGGTTCATTAGGGTTTCTAGTATGTTCCATCTAAGTGCATTATAAATAGCGTATGAATAACACAATATCTCCTACGGGTTTATTCAATGTCTAACAAAAAATAGCAATTCACAAATATGACATGAGCGGGACTAGAACATAAGACCAACTCATTCCCTTTGCTTACCACTGTGCTAGAAGAATATTATTGTTGCTAATTGCTTTGTTTAACACTTGATATATAGCAAATTAAGATAGTCATAACAATTAGTTGCTAACTGCTATATATTAAAGGGTTAATGGTCTAGAAAACATACAAACTTTCCACTTTTTACTATTGTGACAATAAACTTTTTTTTCTTCCTATTGTAACAAAATAACTTCTTAATGACTATTATTGTAACCAAATAATAGTCATTAAGAAGTAATTAACTACGCCACGTGGCATATTTGGTTACAATAATAGTCATTAAGAAGTTATTTTGTTACAATAGGAAAAAAAAATATTGTCACAATAGTAAAAAGTGGAAAGTTTGTATGTTTTCCATACAAGGATGTTTGGGATTGCTTATTAAAAACAGATTAATGCGTTTTCATATCGCATAATCAAATAATCAATTGTAACAAAACATGGTTTAGAAGATTAGGGTTTGGATCTAATTATACCGTTGGATATCACAATAATCAAATAAACAGTTTTTTTATGTGCTTGGCAAATTAGATTATATATAGTGTAAGATGTAAAGTGACGAGAATACCTATACCCCACCCCCGCGGGATTCAGTATGTTATTGTTGTGATGTAAAGTGAATAGAAAAGACATTTTCGTTAATGTGTCATATTAATTCAACATGTAAAATTTTGTATTTTCATAATGTTGACAATGAATTACAGAGTAAAACTTGAGCAATAAAAAAAACTTCACTTCCATTAAAATGAAAACATACACATCTATGCATTTAAAGTTTATACATTAGTTACTGGGCTTTTTGAAATAAATATTTCTCATAGCCGTTGGGCCACTAAAAACAATTTAGTTTAGGTTTTATAAACAGCTCCACTTTTAGAACAAATTTAGGGCTTCCTCACTATTTATGTGCCTCCAACATAACTGCCTTCCATATCTGCGTTTTATGTACTTAATGGGAGAGATTAATTTCTAGTCATGAAGAACATTCATTGAAGCTAATCGAAGACTGGAGACGGTTGATGGTGTTGGTGAGATTATGAGGGAAGCAAAGTGTGGTTGTCTTAGCCATGGCAAAACATTTGTTTTATAAATAAGTTTGGGATCAATAAGTTGATAAGGATGGTTGTGTGATTCGTGTTTGATTGTGTTTGGGTAAAATGCATAGTTTACACAAAGGTAGAACTTGCATTTGTTATGTTAAATGAAATGCAAGTTCTACCTTTTATTCTAAATTGTGCATTTTCCAAAACCAACACGAATCCCACAACCATCCTCTGTCCAACTTATTGATTCCAAACTTATTTTCCTGTAGAAGATTGTCTGGTCCTACCTGTAATCATGACATTAATGGTATTTTGATTCTTGAATGTCAGGCTAAACTATGTAATTTCAATATTTGATGTCTATGTCATCAGAGGAGGAAACTTAGGCTCTACATGATGTCATTGTTTCTGCAACTATCCTGTTTAATGATTTCTCTTGTTCTTAAAGTATTATATTGTTGGGAAATGTTTTGATTCTAATGGTAACGCAATCGTTCGATTTTTAAAAAGTTTCATTCTAAATAAAGCTTTTGGTTTCAGAAAGCTAGAAACACCCGACGAAAACAGAGTTGGCTTCCCATTTATTGGTCTAAGTAATATAGCTCATATAACTTTGGGGATGCTTAACACACATTATACCATAATTAAGCTAAGAAGGAACTGTAATTCATGCCTAAACAAGATATAGTTGAGGCATCTTGTCGAACACGCAATCTGCTTGTTAATTTGTCATTTCATACTTTCTAAATCGATAAGTAACCTCATATACTTTCATATGATACTTTTAATAGCTAAACAGAATAAATAAATGACAGCCTAGTTAGACTTGATGAAATCATAAACACTTGGATTTTAAAAAACTTTCAATGTATTCTATTTCGTTTTTCAGGAACAGAGGGACAATACATGTACATACAACTCAAGAAAGCACGTAATCAATGATGTTCCGACTAGTCCAACATTTCATGAAGTCCCCAACTTAGCTTAGTTCAACACCTTGTCAAACATTAAACACGGATTCTTAATAAATAAAATAAAATAAAAAAGAACTAGTTAACTGTGTATGCAATACGTCAGCTGTTCTAAATTCATCGTAGCTCTCAAGTGTCAAGTGATCGTATAGTTAGAGTTTGCCTCCATTTTCATGTCAATTTCCCTATATTTCTATAATAAACACGGAGGGTGTGCATGTGCATACCCTCAGCCGCCTCAGGTAGCTTCGGCTGATGACACTATGAAGGAGACGCGTTACCTACTTACTGTTTATCATAATTATCAGCAGATGGTCACGATGGCTCAGCATATGGGTGCATCACATGCAATTACTTAAGATTAAACATGTGCACAACTAGAGTACTCTCTCAATCATCACCGATCACCATTTTCGACATCCTCTAAGTATAACCATTATTAGTGACAACTAGAACCACATCGTATTTGTGATTTATTTCGTCAAAAAAATATCAGTTGGGTTTCAGTACCATTTTTCTACATGTCAATTTGACTTGTATACGTATAAATCATGCTATTGCTGCTGCTGCAATTCAAGATACTGCAAATGTCAAAGTTTGAACATAAAGGACACTCAAAACACACTTTAACCTTGCAACTAAGACCTGCTGCTTTTCTTTGTAGAACTTGCATTTTGTTACCTTTGTTTAAATTGTGCATTTTTACCCAAACCAACACGAATCCCACAACCATCCTCTTGTCCAACTTATTGGTTCCAAACTTATTTGTAAGGCATGTAGAAGATTGCCTGGTCCTATAACATATTATGCTTGTGAGTTCCAACTAGACATGCATTGTCACAAATGTAAAAGTTCTTTTCACCATCACTGCAGACTGCAGTAGTCGACTAGATCATTATGTCTGTTCTACATGTAATCGTGACATTAATGGTATTTTGATTCTTGAATGTTGGGCTAAACTATGTAATTTTAATATTTGTTGTCCTATGTCATCAGAGGAGGAAACTTAGGCTCTACATTATGTCATTGTTTCCGTAACTATCCTGCTTAATGATTTTCTTTGTTCTTAAAGTATTATATTGTAGTTTAAGAGTGACATTAATCTTCCTTGTGGCTACTTAGTCTCCGCTAAGTTGCGTAAATGTTTTGATCGTAATGGTAACGCAATCGCTTGATTTTAAAAGTGTCATTCTAAATAGTGTTAGTGGTATTTTAGCATAGCCCATTGATAGTTTGTATGGGCTAAGGCCCAAGTATCTTTGTTAGGGTTAGTAGTCTATATATTATATTATATGGTTCATTAATGAGATACAAAACACTTTAACATCCTTCATGGTATCGAGCGTAACATATAAACCCTAATCGATCCTCTAAAACCTATATTTTTTTTTTTTTTTCGCTCACCGACCGTTGGTTCTTTGTGATAACCACCACTCGTTTAATGGTTGGTCGATCGCTGGCTCTTTGAATAGCCAATGACTTGTTTTCTATTGCTATTGATGGTTGTTTCTCAAAGGTTTTCTTGTTGTCGCTTATTTACTTTTATTATTGTTGCTTTACAAACCCTAAATCCACATCTAACCCATCAGATTCATCCCGCCATTACAACCCAAACCCTAAAACTCATGCATATCCCATGGTACATCATGAAAATGTAAACATCCTAACTCAAGTCCCCATAAAGAAAGGCATTATTAACATCCATTTGAAACATTTTCCACTCATTTTGAACAAGAATACTAATAAGACATCCGACATTACTCCTTTTCACAACAGACTAAAGGTCTCATCATAGTCTATCCTCTTTCTCGTTATATCCTTTAGCCACTAATCTAGCCTTTTATCTATCAATCTCACCATTAGCTTTATATTTAATTAAAAAACTCATTTGGAACCAATATGAGTCCTTCTAAAAGGAAGTTCTACTTCAACCAAGGTATCATTCTCATATAAGGCATGTATTTCATCATTCATGTCATTAGTATTAATTAATATCTTTTCAAGCTTCATCATAAGATGAAGGTTCAAAAGATTTGTTCAATTAGAAACAAAACAAAAATTTCGTAACCGAGCACAAAATGATTAGCATATTTACCTAAACCATACTTAACCTTACCATCTAGCACAAAATTATTTAACCTAGGTGCAACCTAGAAGATCCGAAGACCTTCTAGAGGTACCTTCCTCTGTTTAACCTTGTAAAACATTTTGGAACCTAGGAACATCTATATTGATTTCAATGTTTCTCTCAGAACTAAAGTTGTCATCTAAAGGAGTTGCAGAACCACCCAACTCAAAGTTGTCATGAACTCAGTGTTGTTATATCCGCCGTAAGAAAATTATTCTCGTGTTCACAACCATACCAAAGTTGATGTGGACTACCATCTCTACTAACAGTGTTCTTTCCTCATATTACTATTTGAATTTTCATCATTGAACCGGGACTACGAGTTTTGGGTTTTGACTCGACTCAAAACAATCGAGAAATTTAAGTGTGTCCTTCTTATTCAAACACATAAATAGTGTTTTGACTAATTCTAAGAGAAAATATTGTTTCATAAAACTTTACATCTCTAGAATATAAAATCGCCTGCTTTTCAAACTTAAAAGTTTATATGTTTTTTTACCACTAGCATACCCAGTTAAAACACATTTCTTAGATATTGTCAAAAACTTATTAGACTCTTTAAAAATTGCAGCAAAACACAAACACCCAAAACTCCTAAGATGTGAAAAACTAGGTTCCCTACCATATACTAAAGAAAATGAGATTTTCATTCAAGACAGAGGAAGGCAACCTGTTAATGAAATAAGTAGCAGTTAAAACAAATTCGACAAAAAGAAAAGAGGAATTCCCCTAAAACATAAGACTTCTAGCCACATTGAGAAGTTGTCTATGTTTCCTTTCTAAATCCCATTCTCATTGAGGTGTATATGCACAACCTGGTTTGATGAATCACACCCATTGTATTCAAAAAATCATTCATTTTATTATTAATAAATTCGTCCCATTATCAAACCCGATCACTTTAATTTTTCTCAAATTGAGTTAAAACCATATTAAAGAAACTAACAAACATTTCAAAACCTCGCCTTTTCTTTTCAACATATACACCCAAACATATCTCCTAAAATCATCCAAAATAGTAAGAAAATATCTATACCCTTCCCCGCTAACCATCTTATAAGGTCTTCAAACATCTAAGTGAATGAGGTCCCAAAACTGTAGACTTATGTTCGTTATAGGAAAAGGATCCTCGGTTTGTTTTGCCTTATGACAAACCTCATAAGGACTATAATGATCAATATTAGTTTAATTCAAATACCCTTTTAAAAGTTTCAAAACCTGTTAGCGGGGTGGCCTAACATATTATGCCAAACTTTAATCACAAAACAACTAAGAAACTCACTTTAACAATACAAGCGATATATCAAACAAGTACAAACCACTAGACTCACTATAAGTCCCCGACACTCTCGTTATTTCAAATCCCGAATGTAACATTTAGTTTCATCAAACCCAATTCTTAACTTGCTATCTTTAATTATCTTATTAACAGACATTAAATTGCCACAAGATTTAGGCACAACAAGGACATCAAACAAAACAACATTGCTATTAAGTCTCATATTACCAACATGTGTTAATTTAGCCAATGTACCATTAGGATGCCTAACCGTGAGTTTTAAAACAGAAATATCAATCAAGTTAAACATGTTTGAAGAACTATTAGTTAATCGATGATTTGTATTGAGTCAATTATCCAACCTAGATGATAACTGACTCCATCAAGTTTCAAATTGGCACAAAAAAAAGATATAAATATGTTGATTAAAAACACGCTGCAATTGAAAAAAGAACAAGAAGAACTACCTGCCATATTAGCATGAGCAAAAGTACCGGTTTCTCATTCAAAAGACTCATGAACTTTATCACCGCTCATTACAAAAGACAAATTTCTAATGCTAGCTTTAACCCTATTATTCATTCCAGAGGTCCCTTTAAGATAATTGAATTTATTAAAAACATTTGCGGTGTTTAAGATTGAGATTCTTTTGAAACCAGTGGATAACCACCTATCTCAAAGCACCTTTCAACAATATGACCTTTCAAACCACAATGAGTGCACAATAAACTCACATAATTCCTCTATTATTAGACCCATAATTATTGTTCCAATTACTATTGTTCTTTTTCCATTTTCTATTTTTATTATCAAAAGTTATAGAAACAAATGCAGATAACAACCCGCAAATTTTTATGGTCCTTACCCAAAATAATCTATTTTTAAGTTTACATATTCACCTTTATGTGTAATTTTAAGTTAAACAAAGACACAACGATTCCGGCATGAGTTTAACCCTAATAGTACGTTATTTAATTTATTTACAATGTTTTGAGAAAAATATGTCGATAAATAGTCATTTTATCGGAAAACAATTTTAAAAATTATGGCGCAAGTTAGAACATCTCACGGAAATTTTACTAGCCTAAACGAGCCCGAGAGTTAATAAATTAAAAGATTATCAAAATTTCAAGTATGGTCCATGCGCTTAAGTTTTAAACACGCCCCTTAACTTTCAAACATGACAAAACGGCCTAAGCTTAGTATATCTTCATCTCATTCTCATTTCAACCCTAACCCTAAACCTAAAACTCATAACCCTCTCATCCTCCTCTCTAGCCAGCGGCCCTAACTTGCCACCCACCATTTGTTATTAAAGATTTATGGAGTTTGAAGCTGCTTAAAAGTTTGGTTCGTGAGTTTTATTTGTAATTTGGTCCGATTTGTCCCCTACCACCTCTTTTCTCTTGGTATGTGTTGTAGAATCTAACCATCAAAACTCTTTTCATCCTTTCTTTTTTCGATGTAAATGCGACAATGAGTTTTATTAAAACTTTAGTATTAAAATGATTCACACAAGTATTGTGTGAATCGATTTGAGTAAAAACGGTTTTAAACAAAAGTGGTATCATTATCATCTTCATGTGGTTTCAAAATCTAAGATGTTTGTTGTCAAAACTCCTTACAAGCTCACCGAGAGCTTACTTCAGCTTTGTCTTATTTTTATCCATTTATTTATTTTCTTGAGGGAATGTGGTACTTATTCTCTTCTTGTTTGGTCTCGTGTGATTATGGGTCGCGACACGAAAGCATTTTGGTTGTGTTTTCGATTCGGATTTATTTAATTTTGGAATCAAGATCTGTTGTCCGTTTGGCTTAGTTAGTTTCGGATTCTTGTAGATCCGTGTTTGTGTTGTTTCTTGAGGCGAATCTAATGAATTAGTCGCTTGGTTATTGAGCGTTCAGATGCGGTTGGGTTTGTTTTGGCCGAGAATTGAGCCGAGGACACCCTAGGTCTCTTGGTGTTGGTTTAGTTTATATTCGACTTATTTCCGATTAGACTAGTTGATTTTGAATTATTAACTTATGTTGACCTTTGGTTTGACTCGACCATGGGTGTTGGGTTGTTACGGGTTACGGATCGACCCGTGAAGTTAGATACTAAACCTAAAATGATCCGTGTGGCTTAATAATATTGGATTCAATTTGAACAAAAGATAAATAAAGAAAATGAGAAGCATTGAGTTAAGTTTTAATAGATTAATTGTTATTGAATCTAATTAATAGCAAAGTAATCTAATTAAATAATTACATGTTACCTTTTGATAAAAATAAGACACACGTGAGTTGTTGGACTTTTTGAGACACATTAGCATATTTGACCTTACCTATTCTATGAGCGTGAGTCGATGTTGAATAGTAGTCGGGTTACTTTGGGATTTTGCAACACCGGACTTGGAATATATATACTTTGAGTTGGACTATTATTGGACTTTGGACATTTTTGGACTATTGGACAATAAAAGAATATATTACATTAGACTCGTAAAGAATTTAATGTATTCGATTCGCGACGGGCAAACAATATGAAAATAATGTCTAAACGAACGATAATATTTAGAACTACTCGTTATATAAATTTTATTTTCAAATTTTTTTATTAAACCTATAAGTCCAAACTTGCCTCAATTTGTAAAACGAGCGTGTTGTAAACAAATATTTGGGATTAGGGGTAAATAACGACGCTACCAATCTACTTACCTCATTTGACATGTTTGTTTGTCGCCATCTTTTTTTTTTTTTTTTTTTTTTTTTTTTTTTTTTTCGATCGTGTCTCGCCATCACTTATTGACTTCTTTTCGTTGTCTCCTTTCGACTCAATTCGCCAATACCTCAACGCCGATTCCGCTTTTTGTTTCCTTCTTGGCGTGTGTACTCTTGAGTCCGTTTTCCCTCTTGTTACACGAATGATGATACTAAACTCTTATATAAGGGCTAAAACAAGATTTTTTCGAAACGTAATTGATTATATTTGGAATAGAAATTATTATTTTCGGAATGGAAATGGTTAACTTTTGGAAACTATTGTGCATCTAATTTATTTTATGGGATATATTTTGAGACAAGTCTTTATATTATTAGGTCGTGCCGAGTCCGTTGTGCCATGACGTTTTAGTTGCCGTTGTGCTATACTGCTCTTGACTTTTTGTGTTGTGCATTGCTTGACTAAGGTGAGTTTTCGTAGCCTCTTTTTCATAATATTTTCCTTGGGGGAAAATGGTACTCAAATGATATTTTAAACTGTTTTTATGCTGTGATTTACTATTTTCATGTTTTTGGACAATTATGTGTGTTAGATTGCAATATGTGCATTCTGTGTGATCTATATTGTGTGTTCATTTGTGCGCAACTGTTTAACTCCGTTTTGGAGCTGAAGCATTGATAGTACTATTGGGTTTATTGAAAATCCTGTACACGTTACATTTGTGAGGTTCAGTTGTTGCATGCATCGTGGTTTCAGTTAGTGCTTATATTTGTGTATCATGCTCACTATTGTCCTACACTATATTATTCACAACTTTTTGGTTTAACTTTTAAACCCACGAGCTCACCAACTTTATGTTGATGTTTTTGAGTATCCATTTTCCGGTGTTATTGAAGTTTCCTAGGGTTGAGTATTGGCCCGGCTTAGAAGACCCTCCTCATGAGTCTCTAAATACTCATCATTTTGTACTATATAAACCGCAAAATCATCCGAAACACTCGTAAACACATCAAAATGATCAAAATACCACAAATCAGTGTTTTATGTGTTTTAAATTCAAAATATCAAAATCGATGAAAACATATCAAATTTGCAAAATTGCGCTTTAGTCCCCAAGTTTCAAAAATTGTCAAAAGCAGTCCCCGAGCACAAAATTTCAAAAGAAAAGTCACCAAAGGTCCTTTTAAATCATAAGTTGTCAAATTTAGTCCTTTGGTGAAAAATATCAAAAGTTTGAGAAAATTACAAAATGGTCCTCCAAGTTTGAAAATTGCGTAATTGGTCCTCGAAAATCAAAATGGCAACTTTGGTCCTTGCATTATTAAAATTTGTCATTTTAGTCCTTTGAGCAACTTTACAAGATTAAGGTGAATGGTCCTTGAGTTTTCGTAAATTACACATTAGTCCTTGTCATTTTAAGCCCTTTAATACTCATTTTGAACCTCGCTTAGCCTCGACCCTTTCACTTATGCATTTTGGACCCCTATTATTATATCTCGCCTGGTCAAACCACAACAACAAACAAAGCACCCTTTGCTGTTTTCTTCTCTTCCCAACCGCCTCTCAAATCTCTCCACACAAACCTTTCCCTCCCTCCATATCATTATCCTTGTCTCCCACCTCATCACAACTCCAAAACCATTAATTACATCTCACCTCTTAACACTCAACCCTCCACCTATCAAATTCCATGTTTCCGCTAAAATGCTTAATGGCCATGATCATCTCAAACCATCCAATGGCCCTAATTTATGGTGGGATTCACTTTAAAAGAAAGAGAAACAAGTGGAAGTATAAAAAGTGGAAAGAGAAGCAAATAAGAGTAGTAGTTTTATTTTTTTTTCACTTATGTCGCTTTTTCATTAATGTTTTTAATTTAATGTAATTTCGAAATATTTTGTTTCTTAGTATCAAAGTAAGGTATTTGTATCGTAATTATCAACTTTAAGTATAAACTCAAGTTATTGTTCACATTTCAAACTGGTACACCACCGTTGGGAATTTCGCTTATTTCTTGCATCCAAGCTTCAATAAGCTCATTTTAAATTCCAATAAGCTTATACAAGCTTTTAATAGCTTTCTACAAGCTTTCATTTAAGTTTTAGCAAATTTGGACTTTGGTCAAATAAAGTCAAACAAGGTCGGCTTTGTTATGGAAATGGATATCGATGATGCGCTTTGAATTGGGTTTGAATAGATTAGCAGAGAGTAGTTCTGTGTTTGTTTTAGCTCGCAAATAGTCGGAAATCATGAGTGCTTGTTTCATGTTTAAATTTCAAGTCATTTTGTATTCTATGCTTTATCTTGTATCTCGTGGTCACAATCATATAAGCAGGTGTTTGTATAGTTGTCATATGGTTATGAGAACTTATCTCGATCCTTAAATCATGGTTGGTTAGCGCTTGTCCATCTTTATTGCATAACAGCTTAGTTTAAAAGGGTGTTTGATTTGTATCTTGGGTTAGGATTGAGGTCTGCTTTTGGGTTGGAAAATTGTTTGTTCATGTCTACTTATCACTTTTAAGTTTATATCTGCCTTTGAATTTGTGATCGCTAGCCCCTAGGGTCAAAATCATAACCATTCTGCCTTATTCAAATTAATCGTTGAAATTTTTGCATGTCCAATTCTTGTTTTGTGTTCCAAATACCTAGATTAAGCTAGCATTAGGCTTATTTCATCTATTAAGTTCATATTCAGTCCTTAAATCCGATCAAAACTCATAATAGTCAACCTTTAGTTTTGTTCAAAAGTCAAATTTGCATAAGTCTGCTTTTGGGCTCACTTTGATGGATTTTTCATGAACTCAAACTGAGTGAAATTCAATGATTCTTGTTGTTTTTAAAAGTCCTCCTGGTCTAGTTGCTTATCTCTAATTTTTACATTTTTGTGAAATTTCTTTAAGCTTCAAAAGGTCTCAAAATCATGCCAAGTGTCCTCGGTAGGCACTTAACCTCGCACAGTGTTATGCGTAAATTGCAGAGCTGCGACAGTTCCATTATAGCTCCCTAGGTCTATAAATTGGTTTACAGATACTTAGCCAGGTCCTTTTCATGTCCCAAGTATTGGTTTTCCATTTCACTTATTTAGCAGCCTTTTGCATAAGCTCAAAGTAGCCCCCTAATTCTGCTTTTTGTTTTAAGCTCATCACCTCAAACTGCTCCATTTGCTAAATCAGAGGTTGTAGCTTGTTGGTACTTGCCCCATTTTGGTTAATTTAGCTTATTAGAGCTTCATCATCGTTGGGTAGCTTTTGATTCCATTTGCTTATTAAAGTGCTTATTTATAAGCACTAGCTACTTCGCTGCATATCCTCCTCATAACCCTATGTTTTTCTAATTTTCCTAGCTTTCTAATATTATTTTAGACTTTTCCTGAAATTTTCAGATTTTTCAAAGGTGTTTTGCTATTTTTCTTGATTTAATTTAGTTTTAATCCTTTTAATTAGCTTTAAATACAAAAATTAAGAAAAGTTCCAAAAATAATTTTCAATTTTCTTAAGTTTAGATAAATGTAAAAAGCTTAAAAATTATTTTTCCTATTTTTCTCCTTTTATTTGGTATTTTTAATAATTTAATTAGTTTTAAATAGTTTTAATTAATAATAAATACATAAAAAGTCTAAAAATATATTTTCAGTTTTAAAATTAGTTTTATCATATTTTAGATTTTTCTAAGTCTTAACTTTATTTTTCTAGTCTTATTTCATATTTTCTTTTATTTTAGAGTATTATTAAATAGTTTAAAATAGTTTTAATTAATAATAATTAAATAAATAGTTTTAAAATAATTTTCCTTTTCTACTAATTTTCTTATATTATTAGGTTTGTAAAATGTATTTTCATATTTTTAGGATCTATATTGTATAAGTTTCACTTTTATTTTGTACGCTTACGTTATTTTTATTTAAAACGAAGTTTTAGGTTTTAAACGCTCATCACTTTAAAAATAGTGATAGCGTTTATTTAATATTTTTATCTTTTAATCTTCTTAATTTGCATTTAAGTCGCTTTATTTATAAACTTTTCAAGAGTGTAATTATCCTTTTCAAATCCTTTCTCGATCGCTATCATTAGTGATCATTCTATCGTTCAATCGCTGTTGCACACACCATTGAGTCTCCGTGGGACATAACGACCCGGAACTCTCAGTATTCTCTCGATCTTTAATTGCATTTGTGTTCGAGTGCTTCAAGTCTGCTTAGACTCGACTGCTTAGCAGCAGCATCAAAATTTTAGCGCCACGGGAGGCTTTAGCGTGTTTATCCATTTCGCATCCATTCTTGTGCATAATCCATCTTTGTAAAAGTTTTCAGAAAGTTTTAAAACCCAAAAGTTCATTAACACTTTTCCTAAAGTGTTAAAACGCCAAAAATATTTTCATTCTTTGTTTTTATAGCCTGCTTTTCAAAAATCCAAAATATCCATCTTTTATCCTCCAACTGCTTAATTCTACATTTCTTTATCCTCAAACTGCTTAATTCTTCATTCCTTATCCTCTATAACCGCTTAATTCTTCATCTCTTATCCTCTTATCCGCTTAATTTCTATGTCATGGTATTTGACATGTTCTGGTGTGGAGGTCCATTTAACGGTGGAAATTGCTCATGATGTACCAATGCGGGTTTCTTTGAGACAAGTTTGTCGGTAATCCCGATCCCATTTCAAATGAAACACCCGATTTTTCCTACCTACCTCCACAGCCCCAATACGAATCCTACTCATGCGAGTTTTATGGAATGATTTCATTACGGTTTTGATTGTCCACCACAGTCCCGCTTTGTCTATGAGCCTAACCATGTTACAATCGAACTTTGGTGAAAGTTATTTTCCCAATTATCTCTGCTGAGAATTGTGGGGTCCTCATGCGCTTTTGAATGTCAACCGATGAATCAAAATTTTCAAAATTCCAACCTCCCGGTTTTGACAATTTCCAACCCCACAAGATTCCATCACCATCGACTTCCGAGCCTTCACAAAGATCTCAATGATTACGAGGAGTGTAATCTTCCTCAAAGTTCAAGAAATACGATTCGAAAGAAACTACAAATGAAAAGAATGGTGTAAGCTTCAAGAGATGAACATAAGAACTGATATGATGACGATGATGATGAGGATAGTATTCAAATGAAGGAATACTATGAGGACGACGAGGAGAGTGTTACTCAATTGAACGATCTTATTTCTCAACTCCCTCGCCTATTGCTATCACACCTATCTTACCTATTATTGCTTCCAAAGACTCTCTCATAATGGAGGATGATCATCTCAAGACTATTTCGAAACGGAATCATCTAGTGTCGAGGATCTTGTCCCAATCCCAAGTGAGTCCGAGGATATATCCGATAGTGATTGTGATTTGCCTTTTGTGATTCTCTCGACATTTCGAGGTTACTTCCGGATTTTCTCAAATCCTCTTTTGAATTTCATAATGACTACACTTTTGAGAAAGTAAATCCTCTTTTCGATGAAATGTCCGAGGTCGATACAGAGACCATCACTAAGTGGTGGAAATTGCTAGCTCTTAGAGCACACCACTTGTCCCACCTCTCGTATTCTATCTTATCTCTTCCATCATATGATGATGACTCTATCCTCATCGATGAGATTCATGATCCAAAATCATGAATTCTCCTTCTCGATAACGAGGAGTTAGTCATGATCATTATCATAATTCTCCTTCTTTTCTTCACATACGGTGTGACTTCTCCATGTCTTAACTCCTTCGGGAGTGAGGACACTATCTTTGACCCCGGCATTTTCATATACCATCTGTGAGCCGGGTCTGTCTTTCTATGTATATCTCATCGGTGTGGAACTTTCATGTATTTCAATGTTTATACAAACATCTTGAATGAAAGTCCGATGGAGATTGTTTCTTCCACTTACTTCCCCATGAACCAATGAATTCGGGGTCGAGTCAAGCTAGCGACTGAAATCAAAAACAAGAGCATCGCACCATATGGGTTTTCACCCATATTTCGACTTCACCCCTTTCTACCACCTAAGTGCGGGGTAATGCCCCATATGTTAAAAAAAAAAAAAAAAAAAAAAAAAATCTTTCTAAATAATGGCCGTAATATTTCCTTTAACGTTTTTTGTTTCGCATAATCACGGTATTTTGAATATTGAGGGCAATATTCATTTCTATGGGGAATTCTAATTTCATATATTATTTACCCAATTCCCGCTTTTGGCTAAAATTTTTTTTTGGAGTAAGTGTTTTACACTTTCTCATCCGTTATCATCCGCCATGTCTCAGAAGACAAAAGGATTGGCTAATCCAGAGCAAACGGCTCTTGGTAAAGATTTCAAACCGCTTATATGGCTTGCAATTTGCCCAAAATTGTATGGTTCTTCACTCCCATCATCCTCAAAAGATAATGAGTTGGCTAGCCCGCAAGGTTATGGCTTGTGGTAAAGGCAAGTGGAAAATCCATAATTGGTATTCACCACCAAAGATAATTCGATAATTTATCTAAGAGTTGGCTAGTCCGTATGGTACGGCTTCGGTAAAGACACATCAAACCGTTATATGGTTTATGATTTGCCAATAAATCATTTGGTTATCATGTACCAAGGTTCTTACTTGAACCGAAACATTTGGCTACCCGTAAGTGATGGCTTTTGGTAAAGAGATTAAAATCCATTATGTTTTTCAAATCATTGCTAGGACTAGCAATATCTCAATGGGGATTGATGAGTCTCTAAACACTCATCATTTTTGTACTATATAAACCGCAAAATCATCCGAAACACTCGTAAACACATCAAATGATCAAAATACCACAAATCAGTGTTTTATGTGTTTTAAATTCAAAAATATCAAAATCGATGAAAACATATCAAATTTGCAAAATTGCGCTTTAGTCCCCAAGTTTCAAAATTGTCAAAAACAATTCCCCGAGCACAAAATTTAAAAGAAAAGTCACCAAAGGTCCTTTTAAATCATAAGTTGTCAAATTTAGTCCTTTGGTGAAAATATCAAAAGTTTGAGAAAATTACAAAAATGGTCCTCCAAGTTTGAAAATTGGCGACTGGTCCTCGAAAATCAAAATGGCAACTTTGGTCCTTGATTATTAAAATTTGTCATTTTAGTCCTTTGAGCAACTTTACAAGATTGGGTGAATGGTCCTTGAGTTTTCAAAAATTACACATTAGTCCTTGTCATTTTAAGCCCTTTAATACTCATTTTGAACCCCGCCTAGCCTTGGACCCCGTCACTTATGCATTTTGGACCCCTATTATTATATATCACTCGTCAAACCACAACAACAAACAAAGCACCTTTGCTGCTTTTTCTTCTCTTCCCAACTGCTCTCGAAATCTCCACACAAACCTTTCCCCTCTCCATATCATTATCCTTGTCTCCCACCTCATCACAACTCCAAAACCATTAATTACATCTCACCTCTTAACACTCAACCTCCACCTATCAAATTCCATGTTTCCCACCAAAATGCTTAATGGCCATGATCATCTCAAACCATCCAATGGCCCTAATTTATGCGTGGATTCACTCGTAAAAGAAAGAGAAACAAGTGGAAGTATAAAAGTGGAAGAGAGAAGGTTTAAGAGTAGTAGTTTTATTTTTTTTTTTCACTTATGTCGCTTTTCATTAATGTTTTTAATTTAATGTAATTTCTAAATATTTTGTTTCTTAGTATCAAAGTAAGGTATTTGTATCGTAATTATCAACTTTTAAGTATAAACTCAAGTTATTGTTCACATTTCAAACCGGTACACCACCGCTGGGAATTTCGCTTATTTCTTGCATCCAAGCTTCAATAAGCTCATTTTAAATTCCAATAAGCTTATACAAGCTTTTAATAGCTTTCTACAAGCTTTCATTTAAGTTTTTAGCAAATTTGGACTTTGGTCAAATAAAGTCAAACAAGGTCAGTTTGGTTATGGAAATGGATATTGGGATGATGCAGTTTGGAATTGGGTTTGAATAGATTAGCAGAGAGTAGTTCTGTGTTTGTTTTAGCCTGCAAATAGCTGGAAATCTGTGAGTGCTTGTTTCATGTTTAAATTTCAAGTCATTTTGTATTCTATGCTTTATCTTGTATCCGTGGTCACAATCATATAGCAGTGTTTGTATAGTTGTCATATGGTTATGAGAACTTATCTCGATCCTTAAATCATGTTTCGTTAGCGCTTGTCCATCTTTATCGCATATGCTTAGTTTAAAAGGGTGTTTGGATTTGTATCTTGGGTTAGGATCGAGGTCTGCTTTGGGTTGGAAAATTGTTTGTTCATGTCTACTTATCACTTTTAAGTTTATATCTCTGCTTGAATTTATGATTGCTAGCCCTTGTGGTCAAAATCATAACCATTCTCGCCTTATTCACTAATGCTGAAATTTTTGCATGTCCAATTCTTGTTTTGTGTTCCAAATACCTAGATTAAGCTAGCATTAGGCTTATTTCATCTATTAAGTTCATATTCAGTCCTTAAATCCAGATCAAAACTCATAATAGTCAACCTTTTAGTTTTGTTCAAAAAGTCAAATTTGCATAAGTCTGTTTTGGGCTCAGCTTGATGGATTTTTCATGAACTCAAATCTGAGTGAAATTCAGTGATTCTTGTTGTTTTTAAAAGTCCTCCTGGTCTAGTTGCTTATCTCTAATTTTTTACATTTTTGTGAAATTTCTTTAAGCTTCAAAAAGGTCTGTCAAAATCATGCTGTTGTCCTGTAGGGCACTTAACCCGCATGTGTTATGCGTAAATTGCAGAGCTGCATTGTGTTCCATTATAGCTCCCCTAGGTCTATAAATTGGTTTACTGATACTTAGCAGTGTCCTTTTCATGTCCCATGTATTGGTTTTCCATTTCAATTATTTAGCGCCTTTTGCATAAGCTCAAAGTAGCCCCCCTAATTCCTGTTTTAAGCTTAAGCTCATCACCTCAAATCTGTTCCATTTGCTAAATCAGAGGTTGTAGCTTGTTGGTACTTGCCCCATTTTGGTTAATTTAGCTTATTAGAGCTTCATCATCAGTTGGGTAGCTTTTGGATTCCATTTGGCTTATTAAAGTGCTTATTTATAAGCACTAGCTACTTCAGTTGCATATCCCTCCTCATAACCCTATGTTTTTCTAATTTTCCTAGCTTTCTAATATTATTTTAGACTTTTCCTGAAATTTTCAGATTTTTCTAAGGTGTTTTGCTATTTTTCTTGATTTAATTTAGTTTTTAATCCTTTTTAATTAGCTTTAAATACAAAAAATTAAGAAAAAGTTCCAAAAAATAATTTTTCAATTTTCTTAAGTTTAGATAAATGTAAAAAGCTTAAAAAGTATTTTTCCCTATTTTTCTCCTTTTATTTGGTATTTTAATAATTTAATTAGTTTTAAATAGTTTTAATTAATAATAAATACATAAAAGTCTAAAAAATATATTTTCAGTTTTAAAATTAGTTTTATCATATTTTAGATTTTTCTAAGTCTTAACTTTATTTTTCTAGTCTTATTTCATATTTTCTTTTATTTTAGAGTATTATTAAATAGTTTAAAATAGTTTTTAATTAATAATAATTAAATAAATTGTTTTAAAAATAATTTTCCTTTTCTACTAATTTTCTTATATTATTAGGTTTGTAAAAATGTATTTTCATATTTTTAGGATCTATATTGTATAAGTTTCACTTTTTATTTTGTACGCTTATCGTTATTTTATTTAAAACGTAAGTTTTAGGTTTTAAACGCTCATCACTTTAAAAATAGTGATAGCGTTTATTTAATATTTTTATCTTTTTAATCTTCTTAATTTGCATTTAAGTCGCTTTTATTTATAAACTTTTCGAGTGTAATTATCCTTTTCAAATCTTTCTCGATCGCTATCATTAGTGATCATTCTATCGTCTCGAATCTGTTGCACACACCATTGAGTCTCCGTGGGACATAACGACCGGGAACTCTCGTATTCTCTCGATCTTTAATTGCATTTGTGTTCTGAATGCTTCAAGTCCTGCTTAGACTTGACTGCTTAGCAGATCACCCTCCCAAGCATCCGTGGATGAAGTTCGACTTTTCCTTTGATGTAGTTTGACTTTGAGACTTATGTTTGGATTCTAGATTTTGTACTTATGCTAGTTGTGGGAGTTTGCGACTATGATCTATCGGATGTTATGCATTTTATTATTTATCTATTTAGACACCTTGTGTTCTTGGATAATAAGTCATATCCCGTAAATATCTTTCCGCTGCAGCATTTTTGGGGTGTGACATTGGTATCAAAGCCTTGGTTATAGAGAATTAGGTGGTTTAACCTAGACTATAACCTAGGAACCTTTATATAGTTTGCATAATAGGACCTACGTGTGCGATTTTGTGTTTATTTGCCTTGTATGTATTAGTGCCTAGTATTATACCTAGGAACCCGTCTTGAATTGAGTCAATTTGTTTTCAAAGCCCTTGAGTTTCTTAAATAACTTGCAGCTTAATTTCAAGACTGCTCTTGTTTGATTGGGTTGTGAAATTTAGATGGGTGCAAGTTGTTAATTTACTTAAAGGATTTGAGGAATTGACTCAAGGATGGAATAAGTTAAGTGGCATGAAGTGATGATGATAAGAAAATGTAGCTTGATGCTATTTTAAAAACGCTTGGCCAACGTTTTTACAATAACATGATGCGACATGGACTTATCAAATTCATAGATTGTCAAATAGGTAGTTGAGCCTACAATTATGACACGATACCCACCAACCTTACCTATCTCCTATATTACATTTATCAATGTCCTTCCTTTTAGAAACATTCCTCCAAGAAGGTCGACTAGAGTCAACCGAGGTGTTCCACTAGAGGGTGGAAGGGATGGTGGACAAAGAGGTAGGGGAAGTGGTCGCAACATCGGAGGCGATTTTGTATCAAAGAATGAGAATCCTCGACTTAGCCACCATTATCGCCAAAGAACTATAGGAATTGCTACCCATTATTGTCACCGTGTTGGCAATCACATCAAGAACCTAGGAAACAATGTGAGTAGGAATGACCATACGCATAACATCGATGGAAGTGATCACGCCAATGATGGAAACCACAACAAATAGTGAATAAAGGGTGCACATACAAGGAATTCACAGCTTGAAAACCGATGGAATTCGATGGTAATGGAGGAGTGTTGTCTTATACTCAATGGGTAGAGAAGATAGAGTCAGTGATTGACATAAGTGAGTGTGCGAACCACCAAAAGGTGAAGTATGCTGCATGTTCGTTGGCTGGAAAAGCGTTGACCTGGTGGAACACATAGATCCAAGCCAGAGGCAGAGAAGTTGCCATAAGCATGACTTGGGATGATTTTAAGGCGTTGCTGAAGGAGGAATACTACCCAAACTATGAAATGCAGAAGATAGAGCATGAGTTCTGCAACCATACTATGGTAGGAGCTGGTCACGCGACTTATACGGATCGATTCCATGAGATTGCTAAACTAGTACCTCATATGGTCACTCCTTAATCCAAGAGAATTGAAAGGTACATCTGTGGTTTGGTCCCTGATATTCGCGGGATGGTGAAAGCGACTGAACCTGCTATTATTCAAAGTGCGATACTGAAATCTGCAACCATAACGGATGAGATGGTCAGGAACGGGTCATTATCCGAGAGTGGTGATAAGAGGAAGGTCGTGAGTGATCTAAGTAAGCAAGAAGGTGCAAACGGTAATAATAAGAAGGCGAAATGGGGAAAAGGATTTGTGGCAACAAACTCGGGTAGGAAGGGATATGCAGGACCTCAGCCGCAGTGTGTCAAATGTGGCTACCATCATCTAAAGACCATGCCTTGTCGTGTGTGTTTTAGCTGCAATCGCCCTGGTCATATTGCGAAGGATTGTCGAGTAGTGGCCATGCAGGTGACTCCAATCAACCTCATTTACCCAAGGACATGTTATGAGTGCACGAGCCCGGATCATTTTCGAAACATGTGTCCTAAGCTGAATAGGGCACAGGGGCAATTGCAGAGTAACCCGAATCAAGCCTTAGTGACCAATGGAACAAACTCAAACCGTGGATACAATGGCAACCCAACTCATGGTCGAGTATTCGTGATGAACGCTGAAGAAGGACGCCAGGACCCGAACACCATACTTGTTGATTCGCATCGATTATAGATTTGTTCCTATCGAATCCATGATTCTATTAAAGGTGAAACCTAGTGTCCTATACCTTAGTTATGGAATGGATATAGTGTATGACCAAAGTGTAGAAACCAATATGATGGCTAGAATTTCCACCACTGGTAGCAAGACTCTTGTGCCGAGATGCCATTCGCTCAATTTTGAGCAACCCAAGACTTTAGCTAAATTTTCCTTTCATTCAAAAAAAAAAAAAGAAAAAGATTAGGTTTTTAGCAACTTTTAACATAATTTTCATGTCGGTTCTTGTTTGATGAGATGTAAAATCAGGTTTAAAGTAGCTACTTAGCTTAAAATTTTTGAAAAATTTTGGCTCAAGAATGGACGAGGCATTTCATAAAACCTAATCACTCGATAGTTACTATTGAATTGCCTATTTCATTGCGCCTAGTAGAACAAGCAGAAACCCAAAGATACCTCGCGTGCTTAAGGCTTCCCTGAAGTGCTTCGTAAAGACCTAACATGATTTACTCCTTCTTGAAAAATTGAGCTTCACGTAGACTTAATTCTCGAAGTGGCACCAATTACATGATGTGCGATACTTCTCGAAGAAAGATTCCCAATATGAATATCCTCAGTTAAGAGTGCACGAGACCGACAACCCTATAATTGCGTTCAGAACTATATACGAGTACTTCGATTTTACATGTTAAGTCCTTTGTTTGATCAATGCTTTCGCAGTATTCGAGGATATCCAATTAGAGTGACGCAGAAGAGGACCGCCTGTATCTATTATATTAGATTGTGACAGACGGTTCACACCGCAATTTTGGCAGACCCTATAGGATGCATTGGAAACACAATTAGATTGGAGTACGACTTACCATACCTAGGCAGATGTTCAGGGTGGGTATACTATCCGAAATTAGGAGATATACTTAGAGCACGCACTATAGATTTTGGAGGAAGACAGGAATACGCTTCCCTCTTAGTTGAATCTTCTCAACCTATGCGAATTAAGCTTTGGGTACCTACTGATTTGTTTATTTTAAAGCGATACCAAATTTGAGCCAATCCTTCAAAAACGTTGAGTTTTTTTCCTGCAACTTGATATTTAACTTAATTTCATGACAGTTCTTGTTTGATGAGTTGTGAAGTTAAGTTAGATTCAAGTTGTTAGGTAGCTTAAGGTTAGGTCCAACTTTTTGTTTAGCTTAATCTCATGACAATTCTTGTTTGATGATTTGTGAGATTAAGCCGGAAACAAGTTGTTACTGAGCTTAAACTTGTGGTTTAGCTTAATCTCATGACAATTCTTATTTGATGAGTGGTGGGATTAAGCTAGACTCCGATTGAGGCTCAACTTAAGCTATCAAATTTTCCTAAGGTTTTGATGGCTTTCAAGGACTAGAAAGTTTGCCTTCTATGTGGATATTGTGTGATTACAAGTGGTTAGGATGTATTGATAGTACAATTTAGGAAGTAACACCCAATACTATTTGGGTTGACACCCACACCCTTATATCCCTGTGTACATTCGAATCGAAGGGTGAATACTATCCGATCAAGCTCAGGTCCTTAGTCAATTGAATTTTGAGGACAAAATTCTTTTAACGGAGGTAGATTATAACAACCCGCAAATTTTTATGGTCCTTATCCAAAATAATCTATTTTTAAGTTTACATATTTACCTTTATGCGTAATTTTAAGCTAAACAGACACAACGCTGCTCCGCACGAAGTTTAAACATAATAGTATATTATTTAATTTATTTACAATGTTTTGAGCATAAATATGTCGTATAAATAATTTTTATCAGATAAACAATTCTAAAAATTATGGCGCAAGTTAGAACATCCCACGGAAATTTTTACTAGCCTAAACGAGCCCGAGAGTTAATATATTAAAAGATTAGCAAAATTTCAAGTATAGTCCCTGCGCTTAAGTTTTAAACACTCCCCTTTAACTTTCAAACTTGACAAAAATGGCCTAATCTTAGTATATCTTCATCTCAATCTCGTTTCAACCCTAACCATAAACCTAAAACTAATAACCCTCTCATCCCTCCTCTCTAGCCGGCGACTCCACATCTCGCCTCTAACTTCACCCTCTCTCGTCACCGCAAGCAACCATCACCACCACCATTTGTTATTGAAGATCTATGGAGTTTGAAGCTGTTTAGAAAGTTTGGTTCGTGAGTTTTATTTGTAATTTAGTCCGATTTGTCCCATAACCACCTCCTTTCTCTTGGTATGTGTTGTAAAACGAACAATCAAAACTCTTTTCATCTTTTCTTTTTTTCGATTTAAATGCGACTATGAGCTTTATTAAAAAGTTTTAGTAATAGAATGATTCACACAAGTATTTGTGTGAATCGATTTGAGTAAAAATGGGTTTAAACAAAAGTGGTATCATTATCATCTTCGTGTGGTTTCAATCTACAAATGTTCGTTGTCAAAAACTCCTTATAAGCTCATCGAGAGATTATTTCAATTTGTCTTATTTTTATTTTTTTTTCTTGAGCGTTTGTGGTATTTATTCCTCTTCTTGTTTGGTCTCGTGTGATTAAGGGTCGTGACACAAAAGCATTTTCGTTGTGTTTTGGATTCAGATTTATTTAATTTCTGGAATCAAGGTCAGTGTTGTCCGTTTGGTTTAGTTATTTTCGGATTATTGTAGATCCATCCAGGTTTGTCTTGTTTCTTGAGGCGAATCTGATGAATTAGCCATTTGGTTATGAAACGGTTCGGATTTGGTTAGGTTTTTTTAGGCTGAGAATTGAGCCGAGGCCACCCTAGGTCTCGGTGGTGTTGGTTTAGTTTATATTCTGGCTTATTTCCGATTAGACTAGTTGATTTTGGAATTATTAACTTATGTTGACCTTTGGTTTTACTCGACCACGGGTGTTGGGTTGTTACGGGTTAAAGGATCGACCCGTGAAGTTAGATAAATTGACCGTGACTCAAAATTGAAAACGATTCGTGTGGCTTAATAATATTGGATTCAATTTGAACAAAAAAGAAAAGAAATAAAATGAGAAGTATTGAGTTAAGTTTTAAAAGATAAATTGTTACTGAATCTAATTAATAACAAAGTAATCTAATTAAATAATTAGGTATTTACTTTCAATAAAAATAAGACACATGTGGGTTATTGATTTTTTGAGACACATTAGCATATTTTACCTTACCCATTCTATGAGCGTGACTCAATGTCGAATAGTTGTCGGGTTACTTTGGGATTTTGCCACACCGGACTTGGAATATATATATACTTTGATTTGGACTATTATTGGACTTTATACATTTTTGGACTATTGGACACGAAATGAATATAGTACATTAGAATCGTAAGGAATTAATTGTATTCGATTCGCGACTGGCAAACAATATGAAAATAATGTCTAAACGAATGATAATATTTAGAATTACTCGTTATATAAATTACTTGGGAAATTAATACTTTTATAAAGTCTTTTGACTTGGAAACGTTCGACAAGCGAACGAGTTATGGCAAAATGTTGTGAAATTTCTATACTCAAATTTTATTTTCAAAATTTTTATTAAAACCTGTAAGTCCAAACTTGCCTCAATTTGTAAAATGAGCGTGTTTTAAACAAATATTTGGGAATAGGGTAAATAATGACGCTTACCAATCTACTTACCTCATTTGACATGTTTGTTTGTTGTCATCTCTTTTCGTTGCTTTATCTAGAATGTGTCTCTGCCATCACTTATCGACTTCTTTTCGTTGTCTCTTTTCGACTCGAGTTCTCGTCAATACTCTCCGCCTCGATTCTGTTGTTTTGTTTCCTTCTTGGCGTGTGTACTCTTGAGTCCGTGTTTTTCCTCTTGTCACACGAATGATGATACCAAACTCTCATATAAGGGCTAAAACAAGATTGTTTTTGGAAACGTAATTGATTATATTTGGGAATAGAAATTATTATTTTGGGAATGGAAATGGTTAACTTTTGGAAACTATTGTGCATCTAATTTCTTTTATGGGATATATTTTGAGAAAAGTCTTTGTATTATTAGGTCGTGCCAAGTTCGTTGTGCCATGACGTTTTAGTTGCCGTTGTGCTATATTACTCTTGACCTGTTGTGTTGTGCATTGCTTGACTAAGGTGAGTTTTCGTAGCCCCTTTTTTCATAATATTTTCCTTGGGGGAAAATGGTACTCAAATGATATTTTAAGCTGTATTTATGCTGTGATTTACCTTTTTCGTGTGTTTTTGGACAATTATGTGCGTTTGATTGCAATATGCGCATTCCGTGTGATCTATGTTGTGTGTTCATTTGTGCGCAACTTTTTTACTCTATTTTGGAGCCAAAGCATTGATAGTACTATCGGGATTATTGGAAATCGTGTACACGTGACATTTTTGAGGTTCAGTTGTTGCATGCATTGTGGTTTCAGTTAGTGCTTATATTTGCATATCATGCTCACTATTGTCCTACACTATATTATTCACAGCTTCGTGGTTTAAGTTTTTAACCTACGAGCTCACCAACTTTATGTTGACGTTTTTGAGTATCCATTTTTAGGTGTTATTGAAGGTTCAGTTAATACAAATAAGCCGTAAAAACGTTTATTTATATTTTACGATCTTCTAATGTTTTGTCGATAACAAACGAAAATCATTTTAACAAAACAAATAAAATACGAAATGGTTCGAGCCAATAGTTTACTAACACACTTACGCTTTCACATAAAACACTAAAACAAGTATAAGTGATTTTATGATTTAGTAATACATATGTACAACAACTAGTGTTTACATATTGGGTAAATATATACATAACTAGTATGTATTATAATGGGTAATATAAATGGGTAGAAACTTAAGTATTTGACCCATTGACAAAATACATTGAATGTAGTCAGTAAACCCAAAGTCCATGACCCATACCCATGGAGCATAACCCATAACCCATTGCATGACATCATGCATAAGTCATATGAATATTATCCATGGCCCATGGTTTTAACCCATGACCCATGGACTAGATGTATCAGATCTTTTAGATACATTGCATCTTTTAGATACATTGTATCTACTTGGATACCCATGGTCCAATGTCTAGGACCCATGACCCATAACCCATGACCCATGACCCAAAACCCATGGGCAGTGGGAGCGCCCCACGGATCCCCAAGATCGGACGGATCCTCAGTGAGGATCCGTGATCTGTGGAATAGTAGCTATTTTCTTCTATAAATAGTGTGCCATTTCTTCATTGTAACTCACCCCTTTCACATATATTTTCTCTTAGAGTTATAAACTCTAATCTCAGATCCAAGTGATCTATGTATGTAGTTTTGTTTTGTGTGATTCTCTAGGTTCCTCTTAAAGGCGTAGATCACCACCTTTTGAATTGCAAGCTCAAATCCATGAGTTGCCATGCTTCGTCATCATCAAGACTACTGAGGTTCTCTTGTTCATAGTTCTCTTCTTTCTTATTAGAAGTGTAGTGTCGAAGACATAAGTGAAAGATGTCTAACGGGTCAAGACGAAGACATTAGTGGAAGGTGTCAAACGTTCGTATTGAAAGCACTTGTGAAGGGTGCTTAGAAGTCAAGGCTAAAGGCATTAGTGAAGGGTGTCTAGAAGTCGAGTCACAAGGCATTAGTGAAGGGTGCCTAGAAGTCGTGTCAAAGGCATTAGTAAAAGGTGCCTGAAAGATATTGGATTTCACATACACATCAAACCATAACACAAAGTGGGCGTATAAGTGGAATTCTAGAGAGAGAAAGTTAGAGGTTTAGGGAACTTAGAGAGAAAGTGAAAGATATTATTATGAGTTCAACTCTCTACCTTGGGAGGTAGAGAGTATTTATAGTCTTACATAAAGCGCCACACAACGGGTCGTGGATCGTGCATACAGCTGGTAAAGACCGTCCGTCCTCCACGGTGTTACTTAACTAAATACTACTTAGCTTGAAATAACTACGACTACGAGCTTTCTTACGATTACATATACTTGAGGTGACCGACTCTTTAATACCGGAATTTCTAATTCTAACAATCTCCCTAAGGGAGGTCACCTCAATCATGTACTAAAATTACATTGAATACAAATAGATATTACATTAACAATTGTTCTTGCATTCTTGATGTAGTACTTTGCTCCTAAGCTCGTAGTCATTGATTCTTCATATTGCATGTTTGGTTACTCCGTGGAGGTCTTTACCGATCCACGTGATAATAAATTTGAGCCACTTTTGAGACCATCGGCCAACAAAAATCTTTGAGACATCCATTGTGGTGTTGGTATTATGTGATGTTGTGACTTTCGGACCGACATGCTCACATTCGGATCATGATATCTTCTCATCGAGTAGCGGAAGCTTCGCTGATTCATGATATTGGCGCAGTAGTAGCGTAAGCATGGAGTGAAAATATCGAGTCATTGATGCACTAATCATGATTTCTTTTGAGATGATTGTGTTAAGTGAGCATGCGGCTATGGATGGACCGCTTCATTCGATCACCGCAAACGCCGGGTGTACCGCACAACAAGATTAGTTAATAAATCGCATGAAAGTGTCTTTGATCACTTCGTTGAATTGAGGTACACGCCCACGGTTCCTCGCTGATCAAGACAAGTACCGCCGTGATCGTGTAAAATTCCAAAGAATTTCCTTGATGTGGTTTCGCAATGGTCAAGTCGTTCTCAAACCGAACGCCTCAAAGAAGACAACACGGAGTGAGTGAACCAAATGAATTTAAGTCCACCGATTGATGAAAGAGATTTGAAAAATAATCGTGTATTGCTCAATAGAAATTGTTTTTGCAATACAACGAAGGTTTTAATGAAAATCAATTATCAATCATAAAACACCTTTTGATTTGAAATATTCGAACACGGTCAATGTGCTAAAGAAAAGAGTTTTAAGCACAATGACCGGTTTTTCAAAGGTATCCGTCAATCCATAACTCGAACCAGATTGATTCAAAAGATTGAATCGCCCATTGTTTCTGCTCGATGTCACATGGTTGATCTATTTGATAGATCTCACATGCCACCCACCGTGAGCTTGTAAGATGTTGGCTCCAAGGCTTTCCATCTTCATTGTGAATATGTTTGCATATCACTCGGATGTTCGAAATACCACAAGGATAATGCGAGGACTCAAGATATAATCTCTTTCCACATTGTGAAACAGTAGAGTCTTCATTGAAAGTGTCCTAATGAGATTTATTGATGATCTCGTGGCTCTAGACTCAATTTGTGCATATTTGGATCATGTGCCGGAGACTAGGAGAGGGTCTCCTTCTTCAATATCAACAATCTCTAAGAGAAAGTCGATAGATAATGTCGGTTCCCGTGAGAATGAAACAAGTCCTTTAAGAGGAACTTGAGTGGTTTGGAAAGTTGAAGTGCAAGGCCACCGGGTCCATGACGCCTTGTCTTCAATACCGATGTTACCATCAAGAGTATATGAATTGAACCCGTTTCGCCCCTAAGGTTGAATATATGGAGGCTATTTGTTTTCACCCTTTCTCATTCAATTCTTTTATTTCTTCAACCCTTCAAGCTTACCGAGACTTCATAGCTAGAACCTTGTTGGGTTTGTTCCAAGATTAGCTCTATCTCAATCCGCATTCTTCCCATATATCACTTTTCTCCTTTTATCATCATACCTAAGGACTTCTACACTAACTAGTGGATTGTCCTCGGTAGATCCCTCCGGTTCTCGTGGATCATAGGAACCAATACCTAACCTTATCATCCTTATATCACCGTACATAAAGTAAATTTGGTCGGTCTACTTGGTATTGTTCATCCGCCATTTGAACCAATTGAAAACCATTTGAAAATCAATCCGATACTTGTGATATATTATCAAAACATTTTGTACCGAATTGTTTTGATATTTTTAGAATAAGTGCTCCCCTCAACATGTGCATCAAATGTTTGAAATCGTTTTGCACACGGAGGCAAAAGGAAGAATTAACTTCTTTGATTACCATTTTCTAAAGATATCAACATCACTTCCTAATCAAGACAAGTAGATAAAGCATTTTGGGAAGGATGAGGTTTTCATGATTTTGCTCCCCTCAATATGTGCTTCTAGGTTTGAAAAGGGTTTTGCACATACTAGAGGGAACCGCATATTGAGATAAGTGATCACGCTTCAAATCATAGGTTTAAGATAGATGCTCCCCTCAACATGTGCATGGATTTCTTGAAATCGCTTGTCACATGTGGAAGGAAAGCATGTACATCCTTATAAAACCATTTACCAATTATCGCTTAAACCAATTTAAATCACACATTCTCCCCGATCACAATTATCAAATCATTTGAGATTTGTGATCTCTTATAGATTTAAATTGATTTTGAAAGCTTTTAAGGAGAATTGTGACTTGATTATGAAAGCGTTTTAATCGATAAGAATCGGATTTTAAGACTTTAAACTCCATTGATAAAACATGCATGTATATCTTTTGAAAATAATTTAATGCCAAATAACTTTTAATTTAATTGAAATCATTCTCCCCTCAATCAATGACATAGGTTGTTGATTGAGAGATTGATATTTTGACAAATAAGTCCGATGATTATCAAAAATAGAGTCCAAGTTATTTTTCAAAACAATTAGTTTTCATCGATAAATGTTTATAGAATCGTAGCATGGAATTTTGAAAACATGATAAAGTATGGCTCGTTTTTCTTTAAAAAGCGGGTTATCACTCAGATGACAATAAGCCATTTTTCTCTTTCTCCCAAATATATATATATATATATATATTTTTTTTTTTTTTTTTAAGAATTCGAACAATATCTAAAGTCCCGTGTCATTCTTTGAATGACAGCACAAAGACCGTAGATATTGTCGAACCGAGGAAAACATGACAAAAAGACAATATTTTTGGAATTTTTCAAGATTTTTCAATTTTTATGGATTTTTGAAAGTTTTATATTTTTCTATTTGCTTTTTGAAGGTTTTGTAATTTTGTATTTTGCTTTTCGAAAAGATATTTACAAGAGATAGATGAAGATAGACCTTTACTCCTCGTCTTCCTCCTGAAGACGTTTGAGTGTTTCTGGTTGAAGGCTTTTCAAGCCAAGACGTGGAAGAATAAACTCAAAACGTTCTCTTGGAAGAGCTTTGGTGAAGATGTCGCTAACTCGATATTCGCACCTCACAAAATAGAGTTCCACCACACCTTTTTCCACTTGTTCCCCGATGAAATGATGTCGAATATCGATATGCTTTGCTCTTGAGTGTTGAACGTTGTTGCATGAGAGAGCAATAGCACTTTTATTATCACAAGACATAGATTTTGTTGAATTCAAATCCATAGTCGATAATTGAGATCTCATCCATAAGATTTGAGCACAACAAGATGACATGGCTATGTATTCAGCCTCAGAGAGGAAATAGAAGTACTCATTTGCTTCTTTGAAGACCATTTCACAAGCTTATCACCCAAAATCGAGCACCTCCGCACGCATTTCGACGTGTATCTTGACAACCGCATGATCAAGATCGTGATAGGCCGTTAGTGACATACCGGTGTTCTTCGGGTACCATAGTCCCATATTGATGGTTCCTTGAGATACCGAAGACCCGCTTAACCGCCTCAAGG
>CM040240.1:236014556-236036654 GCA_022545495.1 Chrysanthemum lavandulifolium
ATATGACTATTCCGTGACTCAATAAAGAATCAAGAAAGCCTTATTCAACAAGGTGAGCTCAAGAAGATAAGAATAGAGACTCAACATGAAGAATATTGATTGTTATTAGGATACATGAATGGTTACGATAGAGAGAGAAAACGTTTACAAATTGATTAGCTATTCTCTAATGAACTAATGATGTATTTATACAAATGAAAGTGAATAGTAATAGGCGGAAACCAGCTTATTGTTCTGCTTGGCTTGTTTGGCTTGTTGACTCTTTATCTATTATACAATATTGTACAATATTGTATAAAATTATATTACATTGTCACCTTCAACTATGGTAGTGAGTATTATTTTTAGTAGTTACCATATTATAGATTCACAAAAAAGTTTTGAATTGGCGGAAACATTTTGATTTTGGGTGTTTTTTGACATCAACCATTGTTAACTCCACAAATAACACTTTTGGCAACTCTCCTCGCATAGTGGGATACCAACTAGAGTGAGCACAAGTCAAGACTAGAACCCGTGACCTATTATCCATAAAATATCTCCAGCAGATCATTAGTTTTTGATGGGAACCAATCGAGCCAAAGCCCTTTAGAGTTACCATATTATAGATAACTAGATGATCATTCACGCATAGCGCCGATCATGCATGGTAACGCATTTGTGTGTGTAGCATTTTGTTGTGTTGTGTGGAGCAAAGAGATCGCTACGATGGCGCTGGCGCAGAAGATTCCCACATAGACATCTCAACCACGCCGATGTTGTGTTACGACACCCCTCTTGCCATTTTCGGTGTTAGTTAACTAGTGTGATGTCATTTTGAAAGCTCCCAATATTTTTGCCCGTTTTAACCCAACGACTAGTAATGATACTTTTCCATATAAAAATAAATAAATAAAATAAAATTAAAAAAAATTAACACGCCATATAAACCCTATGCACAACTATTTTTACACAAAACTAATATTTACTTCCATTTCCACTTTCATTTCTTTACACACAAACTATATCAAGAACATTTTCAACAAACAAATGACCCATTTTTCAAAAATCTTGCGGATATTACAAGAATCATCTTCACAAATCCTCCTACACTTTCGTCGAGACACTCAATATCTTCGCCACAACATCTCATTTATTTTCATCCGATAGCCAATATATTTTATCAACAACAACTATTTCATCAATAACAATTACTTAACCAACTAATTCAACAACTTCAACAAAATCCACCACCACCCTATTCATCACAACAAACACAACAACCGCCACAAAGAAAAGACACAAAGAAAAGGAAAAGACCCACCAAGCTTACCATAATCTACATAACCAACATAATTATGAACCGACGACCCCATAGTCGTTGGACGCCAAAGGATGAAACTTATTAATCGAGTGTTATGTTGGTGTTTCCAAGGATAACAAACTCGAGAATGACCAAAAGGACAAATCATTTTGTACAAGGTTCTTTACAAGCTCAACTAACGCCCTCTAAACAAATGTACTAATGACATATTTTAACGACTTGAGGTTTATCAAGTCTTTGTAAAAACTTTTGATGCAATGTATAAAACCTTATCGAAAAGCTTTTTAGAATAGTAAAAGGTTTTGTTAGAATTTGTATTGCAGATGCTCTTATGAGCATAAGTGTAACGCACAATCGCTCAAAGTATTGTTGGGCCGGAGATGAACTTTTAGATGGAGCGAAACGAAATTAAAAAGAATGAATGCTTTGTATAAACTTATAAAGTTTATGAAGTAGTATTTAATTTTAAAAGACATCTTTTAAATTTTTTATAAGTTTTTTATATGAAACAAAGCTTATATTTTATATAGGTTATTTAAAAACAAGCATAATCTTTAATAAGCTTATGTGCCAAACATGAGAGTAAGTACTACGTAATGCGTTATTCTTTATTAAAATAGTCATTACAAACATATAATATATGATAGGAAAGTGTTTCGTGACATCATCATTTTTATCCGATGGTGCCAATTTAAAACAAAAGTTTGATTATTACAAAAAGTTTATGACGTACAAAACCTTCCAACAAGAGTGCCGATCTTGGTATTCTTAGTTTCACTATATAGACTAAGGATCAAATGAGAAATAAAAATAAAATAAGAAGAATGAGAAGTAACCACAGCCGCACATTTCAGATGCACCTACAAAATAAGATGCATCTCCCATGAAATTCTCATTATTCATTTGAAATGTGTGGCTACAAAGATTTCTCATTCCCTCACTATATAAACCTAAAGAAGATATCGAAGTAACTATTCCAATAAAAAGTGTGAGTCACGTACGTAGCCAAATTTACTAACTTTTGGTAATACTTTATGGTTAAAGAGGCAAATAAATATATGATGTAAGATGACACTAGTTATATTAAACTCAACATGAGACAAATCCTTTTGTCCTAATTATATTTGAAAATTATATTCTCATTGTCAAACTTAATGTATACTATTAAGGGTTAATGACATTTAATAGCAACGAACTTTTTTAAAGGTTTACATATGAGTTATGTAACTAATAAAATACCACAATATGAGTTATGTAACTTATAAAATACCACAATACCCATATATTGAAAGTGTTAGCACAACCTATCAAACTTATAAGACATAAAGGTCTATTGGTTAATATTTTGTTAGTTATTTTTAGCTAACATCACTTTTGTTCTGGTTTTTTAAGTTTGTGTATGTGCAGGGGTTGATGTGTAACTTTGATGTATATAAGCTCTTGAGCGGCTAGGGTTTCATTATCCTTCTCTCAAAAGTTTTCACACACGATTACTTTCTCTCAGTTTCTTGGTCTTCATCTTCTGATCAGTTAGCTTCATTGTTTACTGGTTTGTAACAAGATCAACTTGATCTTGATTATAGTTTGGTAGTTATCAAGATTAGTGTCTGAGTATTATATATGTGGTAGTAGCACCTATTGGCTCGCATCCGTGGGGATAAGTCTTCGTATATTGTTTTAATAAAAGAATAAGTCACAAAGGGGTGGTTGGTTGGGTGATTAACTCATTGTTAGTAGTTTTGGTACCATTTAACATTGTATCAAAGCCATAGGTTTTGATCGATTAGTTTTCGAGGACCTTGGGTAGAGTTGTTTGATTCAACGCTTGGTGTTGATTGTTGAATCTTGGTTTAATTGAAGGTTTAGAGTATCAATTGAAGATTTAGGGTTTTTTCTTGAAACCCTAGATTTTGGGGTTTTTAGTTCTAGTACAATTGGGAAGATCCGTGGTGGTTTCTTGGAGAATTAACGTTAATCGTTAGTTCTTGGTTTGATTCTTGAAAACCTTAATTTGGCATTTTGGGGGTTTTGGAATCTGTGGATCCGTGGTTTCACGCATCCGTTTATATCTTTGTAAGTATATTTTCTTCTTTAGGGTTAATTGGTTTTGAGTTTAGTGGGCGCAAACGGATTGGGCTAACTTCTTGATCAACCACCTTGAGTAGCGTGAATACCTGATCTGGCCAATCATAGTCTGCTGGCTTAGGCCAAGTTAGTCCTGAGTGTGAGTTTTATTTTTATTGCATTTAGTTTTGTTATTGAGTCTAAAGTGCAGGAGGTTAGGAACCAGCGCCTTGGAGGTTGAGTTGTTGGTGGTTTATCCGTGATTGTTGGTGGTATGGTGTATCTCGTTATTTTCTGCTTGGTTGGTTATTTCTTGTCCGGTTTATCTATTGTGATTATTTGTTTGTTTTCTTGGTTGTCATTATGGCTATTATGATTAGTAGTTTGGATCAGAGTAATCCTTTGCATCTTCATGCAAATGATTCTAGCTGTGCATCTATTGTTGTTGTTAAACCGTCTGGGTTTGAGAATTATAAACTTTAGGCTAGGCTATCAAATTAGCTATACAGATTAAAAATAAGATGGGGTTTCTTGATGGTACTTGTCTTAGAAGTGCTTATGTTGCTAGTCCCTTGTTAGAAGCTCAATGGGATAGGTGTAATGTTGTTGTGTTAAACCTGGATTTTAACTTTTTATCTCAAGATGTGTATCTTGGTCACGTGTTTTTGATAATGTTGTTGTTTGGAAAGATTTAAAAGATACCTATGATATGGTTGATGGGTCTCATTGTGTTTAATTTGCTTTTAAAATCAATAGTTTTAAACAAGGTGGTTTTCCTGCTTCGAGTACTATCACAAGTTAAATTTCTATGGAGAGAATTTGACATTCTTACCAAATTACCCGATTATACTTGTGAGGCTAGACAAGAGTTAATTGATCACGGAAAATTATTAAAATTGATGCAACCCTCATGGGTTTTGATGACATTTATCAACCCATAAGGACCAGGCTTTTGACCAGGGAAATCCTTCCTGAGGTCAAAGATGCTTTTGTGATTATCTCTAGGGAAGATTCCTATAGAGGGATTCCTACCACTTCTGTGAAAACTGAGAAGGCTCAGGTGTCTGCATTGCCACACCCCAAAAATGTCGCAGCGGAAACACATTTACGGGGTATGACTTATTAGTCAAGAACACAAGGTGTCTAAATAAAGAAATACTAAAATGCATAACATCCGATAGATCATAGTCACAAACTCCGACAACCGGGATAAGTACAAAATCTAGAATCCAAACATAAGTATCAAAAGTCAAAATACATCAAAAGGAAAAGTCAAACCGCAACTCCACGGATACACCACGTATGGTCTTGCCTTAAGTCTTGCTAAGCCAGACAATACTCAACCTTCTAGGAACCCGTGGAAAACTAGAAGGGGGTTGAATAGTTTTACCGATTAAAACTTGGTTTTAAACTATTTAGATCGACTTATGTCAATCTATTTAAACATGAGTGTTGGATGTTGATAGATAAGCATATAACTATGTAAAGAAAAGATAAAGAGTTAGAGGCACAAAACCACAACGCGAGTATTTATAGTGGTTCGCCACAAGGACACCTTCCTTGCCCTACTCCACTCGTCGAGTCACCTACTCGAGAGTTTGTAATCACTACATAACACCAACTACTTGTGGCGGAGAAGCCTTCACAACGTTGCTACTCTTTATCCCGTACAAGGCTAGATACCGAGTTCTTCCACGAGGTAGAACGAGACCTATCACAACGCCGCCACCCTTTATCCCAGTACTAGGCTAGATACTAAGTTCCATTACAATGGAGGAACTACTACCTAACACTACACAACTTCTAACCCTAAGGAGATCCACTCCTTATGACAACATCAACAAGGATATTGTGACATATTGATTTCATAAACACATCAAACCATAGTGTAAGTAGGCGATGACTTAAGGGTTTTGTAGAGAGAAAGTTTAGAGGTTTAGGAACTTAGAGAGAAAGAAAATCTTATTATGAGCTCCACCTCTACCTTGGGAGGTAGAGGGTATTTATAGTATCTACAAAATACGCCACTTACGGTCATGGATCGCATACAGCTGGGTAAAGAAAATCTTATTATGAGCTCCAACCTCCACGGAGTTACTTAACTAAATACTAACTAACATTAAATAACTACGACTACGAGCTTAACGATTACATATACTTGAGGTGACCGACACTTTAACAAATTGGATTTTCTAAATCCTAACAATCTCCCTATGGAGGTCACCTCAAATTACATTGAATACAAACAGATATTACATTAAGATTGTTCTTGGATTCTTGATTAAGTTCTTTGCTCTGTATCCCGTAGTCTTTGATTCTTCATGTTTTGCATGTTTGGTTAATCCAAATGGAGGTCTTTAATCGATCCACATGATGATGAGTTTTGAGCCAACTTTGAGATCATCGCCCATAAATCGACTCTTCCTTTGTAGTGTTGACATTATGTGATGTTGTGACATTGGACCGACATGCTCACATTCTGGATCACGATTTCTTCTCATCAGAGTAGCGGAAGCTTTAGTTGATTCATGATATTTGCAGTAGCGTAGTATAAGCATGGAGTATAAATATCAGAGTCGTTGATGCACTTATCATGATTTCTTTAGAAATGAATGTGTTGTGTGAGCATGCGGTTATGGATTGACTTCTCAATTATGATCAGCTGCAAACGTTGGGTGTACCTGCATATAACAGTTAGCAATAATGTGCACGAAAGTGTCTTTGATCACTTTCGTTGAATTGAGGTACACGCCCACGGTTCCCGCTGATCAAGACAAGCATCCTCGTGATCGTGTAGAATTCTAAGAATCTCCTCGACGTGGTTTCGCACTGCTCTAGTGTTCTCAAACCGAACGCCTCAAAGAAGACAACACGGAGTGAGTGAACCAAATAATTGAGATTCACCGATTGATAAAAGTGATTTGAAAAACAATCGCATCGCTTAATATAAAGTGTTTTGCAATACAACGAAGGTTTTGAGGAAAATAAATTATCAATCATAAACACCTTTATTTTGAAATATTAATACACAACCGATGTGCTAGAGAAAAGAATTTTAGGCACAACGACCGTTTTTCAAAGGTATCCAGAATCCATTTCTGGACCAAGGTTGATTCAATATTGAATCCACCCATCGCTTATATCCGGTTGTCACAAGTTTGATCTATTGGATAGATCTCACATGTTACCTACCAAGAGCTTGTTAGATGTTGGCTCTGAAGGATTTCCATCTTCATTGTGAGTATTTTACATATCACTCGGATGTTCCGCAATACCACAAGGATAATGCGTGGGACTCTTAAGATATAATCTCACTTTCCACATTGTGTGAAACAGCTGAGTCTTCATTGATTGTGTCCTAGAGATATTGATGATCTCATGGCTCGAGACTCAATAGTGCACATTTGGTTCCTATGTCGGAGATCAGGAGAGGGTCTCCTCTTCAATATCAACAATCTCTAAGAGAAATTGATAGATAATGTAGGTTCCATGAGAATGAAACAAGTCCGCTTAAGAGGAACTTGAGTAGCTTGGGAAGATGAAAAGTCGCCCTTTGGGTCCATGACGTCTTGTCTTCAATACCGGTGTTACCTTAGTAACCACCAAGAGTATATGTATTGAACCCGTTTCGCCTCTAAGGTTGAATTAATGGAGGGCTATTTATTTTCACCATTTTCTCATTTCATTTCTTTTCATTCTTCAACCCCTTCAAGTGCTTACCGAGACTTCATAACTAGAACCTTGTTGGGTTTATTCCAAGATTAGCTCGCACTCACCGATTCTCTTCCCTTTTCTTACTTTTCTCCTTTTATCATCATACCTAAGGACTTCTACACTATCTAGTGGATTGTCCCTGGGTAGATCCCTTCGGCTCTGGCAGGATCGTGGGAACGAATACCTGACCTAACCATCCTTATATCTCCATGCATAAAATAAATTTGGTCGGTGTTTTTGGTATTGTATAAGACATTGCAATTGTTTGACAAATAACCTTTTTGATTTAATTGAAATGATTCTCCCCCTCAATCAATGACATAAATTGTTGATTGAGAGATAGAGATTTTGACAAATGACAAGTCCGATAATTTTCAAAATTGAGTCCGAGTTATTTTTCATAGCTATTTAGTTTTCATGAGATGAAAAATATTTTTCGTAAGAATTTATAGAAGGAAAATATTTGTGAAGGAAACATTTGTCTTTTGATGACAAACATTTGTTTTAGAATCGAGCATGAGATTTGAAAAGTAAGATAAAGCATGGCTCGTTATTTCTTTTAAAAACGGGTTATTGCCTTAAATGACAATAAACCACTATTTTTATTCATCCCACATTTTTTTAAGTTTATGTACAATCGAACTTCATCTAAAGACCCGTGTCATTCTTAGAGTGACAAATCAAAGACCGTAGATGTTATCAAGAATAGAAAAGATGCGAAAAATATTTTTAGCTTTTTCAAAGATTTTCCGATTTTATAGATTTTTAAATTTATATTTTTCTATTTTCTTTTGGGTTTTTTTTTTTTTTTTTTTTTTTTTGAATAAATATTTACAAGAGATGGATGAAGAAAACTTTACTCCTCGTCTTCCTCTTGAAGACGCTTGAGTGTTTCCGGTTGTAGACTCTTTAGACCAAGTCGAGGAAGGATAAACTCAAAACGTTCTCTAGGAAGAGCTTTGGCGAAGATGTTCGCTAACCGATATTCGGCCTTCACAAAATAAAGTTCCACCACACCGCTCTCCACTTGTTCTCGATGAAATGATGTCGAATGTCGATGTGCTTTGCTCTTGAATGTTGAACATTGTTGCATGAGAGAGCAATGTCACTCTTGTTATCACAAAGATGTAGGATTTTGTTGAATTCAAAGCCATAGTCGATAATGGGATCTCATCCATAGGATTTGAGCACAACAAGATGACATGACTATGTATTCTCGCCGTAGAGGATATAGAGGTACTCATTTGTTTCTTTGAAGACCACTCACAAGCTTATCACCCAAAACCGAGCACCTCCCGACGTGCTTCGACGTGTATCTTGACACCGCATGGTCAAGATCTCATAGGTCGTTAGTGACATACCGGTGTCCTTCGGTACCAAAGTCCCATGTTGATGGTTCCTCGAGATACCGAAGACACGCTTAACCGCTTCAAGGTGCTTTTTGGTAGGCTTAGCCGGTATCTAGCACACATGCATATAGCGAATGTAATGTCCGGCCCATCGCGAAGGTACATCGAGGACCCAATCATACTACGATATTTAGTTTGGTCAACCATGATCCCCGAGTGGTCCTCATCCGCTTTAGTACGCCCACCATGGGAGTGTCAACAGGTCACAAGAATCAAATCCAAATTTCTTTAAGATTTCATTAGCATATTTAGATTGATTGATAAAATGCCTCCGGATTTTGTGAAATTTAGATTGATGCGCCCGAATGCCAAGCTTTATCACACAAGCCTGCCACTTGTGAATGGCAGACCGTAACAAGCTTAAAACGGCTCAGGAACGAATGCAATGAAGATCTGAGGAGTATAGAGTCTCCCCGGGTCGTTATGTCCCAGCGAGCTATGCAATGGATCACCCTACGATTAGTGATCGAGAAATTTGAACGAAAAAGGGATTATGAATTGATTATAACTACAGACAAAGCCAACAAATAACAACGGCTTAAATGCAAATTAAAGGAAATTAAAAAAATAAAAAATATTAAATAAACGCTATCACCGTAATTAAATGATGTTTTTGTTTTATGTTTTAATAAAATCGAAATAAAACTACGAACGTGCAAATGAAAACGTGAAACTTACACAATATTAACCTTAAAAATATAAAAATGATATTTTTACAAACCTAATGATAAAAGAAAAGTTATAGAAAAAGAAAATTATTTTTATAACCAATTATCTAATTAAAAACTATTTTTAACTATTAAATATTAACCTAAAATACAAGAAAATATGAAACAATGCTAGAAAAATAAAATTTTGACTTAGAAAAATCTAAAATATCAAAATAGAATTTTCAAAACTATTTTTGTATTTTTCTGATTATTTATCTATTTTCTAGGAATTTTAAACTATTTAAAACTAATTAAATTACTAAAAATTACAAAATAAACTATGAAAAATCTGGAAAATTACTTTTTTTACTTTTTATATTTATCTAAACCTAAGAAAATTGAAAAATTATTTTTTTGAACCTTTTCTGAATTTTTTGTATTAAAAGCTAATTAAAAATACTTAAAAACTACTTTAAATTAAGAAAAATAGCAAAATGACTTAGAAAAATCTGAAAAATTCAGGAAAACTCTAAAATTATATAAGGAATCTAAGAAAATTAGAAAAATAGGTGCTTGTGTACAAGAAAATGGGACTGATGTGTAAGTGCTTATTGGAATAAGCACTTGAATAAGCAAATGGAAACTAAAAAGCACCAAACCAAGACAGAAGCTCTAATAAGCTAAAATTAACCAAATGCAACTAAAATCAACAAGCTACAACCACTGATATGCAAGTTGTACAGATTTGATGATATGAGATTAAGCTAAAAACAGGTTCTAAGTGCCTACTTTAAGCCCAAGAATAAGCACTCAAATAAGCTACAGATCAAAAACCAATTATGGAGGCTTAAACTAGACCTGGTCAAGAGTTTATGAGCCAAAGACCAGACCAAGATGAGCTAGGTTGAGCTCTGTGCAAGCCTTGCACAAAACTGAGAAAAGCTCAGTGTTAACTGAGTTGTGTGCAGGGCAACTGAGGCCTGCTTCACAAGCTTATTTGAAGCTTATAAGAAAATTGCAAAATTATACAAAAATAGCAATAAGATAACAGACCAAGTGAAGTATTTAGAACAACAAACCTCACTAAATTTGACCCAGTAATGAATCCTAGAAAATTCCTCTTAGTATGGCTAAAAACCACTTTTCAGTTTTTGACTTTTGCACAAGAACTTAAACTTTGACTTTTTTTACTTTGCCACTGATTTTTAAGTATTAAGATTGATGTTATATGAAGAAATGGAACCTCTGCAAGCTTTGTCTTTGAATTCTAAACACAAAACAAGTGATATGATTTTCAAAAATCCAACAGTGATTAAGTTAAGACAGTTGGATGTGGTTTTTGACTTTTGAAGCTTTGCAGGCACAAAATATTACCAATATGAGTCTATTAGAACTAAACAAAACACAAACAACCAAGATCTCTCACTGAATAAACCTCTAACACATTTCTATCAGCAATTCCAAACACACCTTTACTACAACTGTTGTGAAGTTTAAATGAGTAAATCACTGAACCACCATACACTAATGATCAAACTAAGTATGATTAACCTAGATACAACTTATTCAACAGATTTGAACTAGTTTAAGGCTGCAAAAACAGATAATGCAATGAAACTGTTAAAATTCACTTACAAGAGTCCCTAGCCACTATGGCTTGCACAAACAGATAATGAACCTCTAACCTATTTTAGATCAACCCATTAGCTCAGAAACAACCCAATTCCAACACTGCATCACCCATTGACCATTTCCATTACCAATCTGACCCTGTTTGACTTCTGTTGACCAAGAACCAATAGTGATTGAAACCTGAATGTGAGCTTGTGACAAGCTGTAATAAGCTTATACAAGCTTATTTTAGCTTTGAACTAAACTTCTAAACACTTGTATTTAATATTTTGAAGTTGCAATTTGAACAGTAAACATAAAACTTGAATTGTAAACATAAACTGAATTGGATGCTTGAAATGAGTCTTAAAACACTTAAACACTTTAAATTGATACAATTTAACAAAAGATTACAAGTTTTATACTAAATTAAGGAATTTAAGATAAAAACGACATTGAGAGAAAATTAAAAACTACAAGACACCTCCTCTTGCTCTTCCTTTGCTTCTTTTATAATCCAAAGTCTTTTTCTCTCACTTCTGATGAATTCCCACCTTTTTTCTCAGCCATTGGATGGCTTAAAGCAATCCTGGCCTTTGAATGCATTTTGGCGCCAAATCTGGATTTTAACAGTTGGGGTTGATATGGTGGGTGAAGAAGCATTAATTGCTTTTTGGATGTTAGTTGAGGAGGAGGGGACATGGAAAGGAGATTGGGAGGCTGGGTGGTTGTGTTGGTGGCTGGGCATGGGAGTAGCAGACATGTGGGAGGGAAAACGGGAAAGGGTGTGTTTGTTTGACTGGTTTTTGACCAGTGGTGACTAATATATGATGGGGGGTCAAAATGATAATGACAAGGGGTCCAAGGGATTAAGGCAGGGGTCACTTGGGTTGATAGGGTCCAAAATGGGTTTAAAGGATTAATAACACAAGGACCTTTGTTGTAAAATCTGAAAATGCAAGGACCTAGGCTGCCAATTCTGCAAAGATGTTTCAAGGGACCAAAAGTGACAATCTCAATAAGTACAAGGACCAAACTTGCCATTTTCAACTTTCAGGGGCCATTTTGCCAAATTTGAAACTCAAGGACCAATTTTGTAATTTTCTCAAACTTTTTATATTTTCACCAAAGGACTAAATTTGACAACTTATGATTTTAAAAGGACCTTTGGTGATTTATCTTTGAAATTATGGCTCGTGGACTATTTTTGACAATTTTAGAAACTTGGGGACTGAACGCCAATTATGCAAACTTTGCTCATTTTTTCATCCGATTTTGAACATTTTGCATCCGAAACATATAAAATGCAATTTTGGGATATTTCAAGATTTTGATGCATTTGTGAGCATTTTTAAACGCTTTGCAGCTCAGATTGATTAAAATGATGAGTATTTACACACTCATCAATACATCTAGTCGATCGAACTCATGAATTTCTTCTTGCATGGCATTGAACCATTGCCTTCACCATGGCGCTTTAACGCTTTTGGTTCGACCTTAGATAGTACACGGAGTGAAGAAGCACCACAAGGCATCGCTTGCAAGTTGTTTACGAGTGGATCTTGGACGAGAAGGGTTTCCAATGATGTTGTCCAATGGATGGTCATGTGTCCATTTTCTAAGGTGTTCGTGGTGGTTGTTGTTGAGGAACCAAGTAGCAGAGTTTGGATCTCCGATGAAGATGGTTCAAGTTGGTTCGAGAGCAAATATGTTCTCAAATGGAGCATCTGGGAGTAGCAAAGGGGTTATCTCCATCATAGGTGCGTAAACATTTCCATGATGTACACTCGATGATTGAGGATTTGATGATTAGGATGAATGATCCGCAGAGGCGCTGACTCAATGACAGAAACCAAGGGTTATCTATGTTGACGGGTTAGGGCGCTGCTGATGGATTTGACCGATCATTAGCAATAGGCTCATAGTGTTCATAAAAATTGAATCAAAGAATTTCTTCAAATCATCTTCCGGAAGGGTACATATGGAATTGCTTGTGAGGGTTAGGTACAAGAGAAGAACTAATGGGATTACTTAATGAATGTTGAGATGCGGGTCCGAACTTGATTGTCCTCGGAGCCATTTGCTTGGCCGACTCATCGAACGTGACGTGAATAGTTTCCATGATATCTCGGGTTCTTTTGTTGTAGATTCGGTAACCCTTCCTGCTTGGTGCATAACCTACAAATACTCCAATGTCCGCTTTAGCTTTTAATTTACCTAAATCTTGACCATCATTCGTTGGATAGCACAAAGCACCAAACACACGAAGGAAAGAGAGATCGTTTTCTATTGTGACAAGTTCAGTATGGAGTTTTTCCATGAGTGGTGTGGATGAGAGAACGATTTTGGGTGTAGCAAGGGCAATGGCTTCACCAGGAGAAACATTGGAACCTTTGAGTAAATTAGCATAGTTCTTGCGGCTTCCACAAGAGTTCGATTTGTCTATCAACTACACCGCTCGCTGAGGAGTTCGTGGAACACTTCTTTGATGACCGATTCCATTGCTTTCATAAAACCGACTTAGTTCTTTGTTAACAAACTCGCCCATTGTCCGTTCGGATGATTCTAACATCTTGTTAAGTCGAACTCAAATGTTTGATAAGTTTAATGATGACATCGAGTTTCATCCTTTGTCCTCAAGAACTTAACCTAAGTGAATCGAGAGTAGTCATCAACAACGACTAACACATACTTCTTTCCATTAATTGTTTGCACTCTCATGGGTCCACACAAGTCCATATGAAGGGTATGAAGAACTTCCATAACAGAGTTTGCAGGTTTGGGTTTGTGGGCTGATAAGGTTTTAAAATGTACCTTTTTGAGGGGTCGTTTAAGCCCTTATTTGATCACTTTTGTATCCGTTATTTCTTAATATCATTCCTTTTCACTTTTTAGGTCTCTTGAAGGCAAATTGCTGTAATGGCACTTATTTGGACGAAAAGGCGCGGATATAAGAAGAAAATGGCCAAAGTCAAGAATCGAGACACTCAAGCTACTAAATTACAAGGGGACGGCGTCACTGCTGAATCTATGATACGTCGGAGGAATTTGTGACGGCTCGTAAGAGAAATTGCTAGTTTTGAAGGATCGGGCGCGGGCTTTAAAAAGAGTAGCCGTCGCAACTCGGGGACGGCCTAGATTCAATCCGACGGCGTCACAAGCATAAGGTGACGCGCCGCAAGATTAACTTGGCCAAGACGAAACCCTAATGACGGCGACACGGCGGCCACAAATCATAAGGTGACGCCGTCGCATGTAATCTTATATAGAACCCGAATTTTTCGGCTTTGAGAGTAGTTTTGGGTAAACTTTTGAGTAAAACCTAAACCAACCAAGTTCGTATTTTAGGGTTCTAAACCTATCTTACACCAAGATAAGTTGTTTACTTCATTAATTTAATTATGTCTTCAATTATTTGTGTGTATGCTTGCATGTTCTCCATGTCCGGCTAATTTACTTGTGTGTTTGCTTAAGGAATATGAAACTTAATTATTGAATATTGATTGGTTGTTTCTTATCTTAGTTGATTAATGATCTAGTAATGCGATAGGTCATTCGTTGTGTACTTAATGCTTGATTAATCTTTGTGAACCTTAGGTTATAGCACTTTGAGTTGTTGTAAGCTAAACTATCTAAAGAGGCCTTAGAGTTAGAGTTTATCATCCCTTGTGGGTTTTGTAGACGAGACCCTTTGGTAACTTCAAAGAGTTAGGGAGAAACGCATACCCTACAACTTTAGACACACAACGCAATTAGGAATAAGGACGTGACAATTCAACCACCAATAGGAGATAATTAAGGAGTAGTAAAACCTAAGTAAACACATCTTTAAACTATCATACGAGCACAATAATTAGACATAGACCACCACCACCTTAGTTTAGATAATTAGATAATAGTAGAGTAATCGGAGAAATACCAAACCCCAAATCCAAACCCGAGATTCATACTTTTCCTATTCTAAAAACATAAAAGATAAAAATAATCTTCCTCAACCCCAACCTTAGCGTAGTAACTTCTCACTAGCATTCCTATTCCCTAGAGAACGATATCAATTCCAGTGGCTTACCCTAATACTACACTACAACGATTAGGTTCACCGCCTAGGGTGTTGAAAAACTTGCTCGACGAAAAGGAAGTTCCTTTGACCCCGAACAAGCTGCGTAAGCGTATCATGGGCATATCTCTTGCTTTTTCTCAATTGGCATGCTGAACAGAGATGATCCTTTTCATACTTTAATCTAGGTAAGCCTCTTACTAGGTCCTTTTTGGAGAGGTCATCTATGGTGCCGAAGTTCAAGTGATTGAGACGACGATGCCATAACCATGACTTTGTTTTCGAAGCCTTTGACAACAAGCAGATTGGAGAGGACTTCATCATATCTTCGATAGAGATGGTGTATAAGTTTGTGCCGCATGTTCCTCTTAAAAGTGCCACACCATCAAGTTCTCTAACGAACAAGTATAGTTTTCAAGGCCACTTCTAGATCGTAATCACAATTGACCAACAGAAAATAAATTATGACCAAGACCTTCAACATAATATACTCGAGATTACACTATCACCAACAACATAATCTCCATAACCCATAATTGCACCAAAATGGTCGTTCCTGAATCTAATGTCCCAATGAATTTACTCACGAAGTTCATGAGTCATGAGCGGTCTCTAGTCATATGCTTGGAACAAACTGAGTCCAAGTATCACGTAACGATTTGAGCGACTGCAGTTGAACACGTAAAAGAATGGATAATTCGATAATTGGGATCCCCATGCAAGAATGGGTTCCACTTGGTTAGTAATTGTGATCGAACACCCGCATCGTAAGCAGGAGCAATGATATCATTAGAGGTAGATACAATGCTAGTAGAGGCGGTAGACCTATTTAAAGTATGTTCACTTCTTAAAGGTATAGTACTACCGGTGAGGCATCCATTTCCTAATGGGCATTGATCTAGATAATTTAGAGCACAACTCATTAAGATTGAATTTAAGGCGAGAGGTATCCATTGGTAACCTACATAACTAAAGTTCCTTCACGATGGTTTCCAATGTTTTCTAGCCCTCTTCCTCCTTGGTCTTGACCTTTTTATCCGTTGTCTAGTGTTAATCATTTTAACAGAAATTTTGCGATTACTCATCTCATTCACAACACATTCATGATTAATACCGAAATCAAACATTCATTACATGTTTTGCAAATAGTAGTAAATCAGAATTAATTACGATCGCTTATAGCTAATACTAGAATCAACACGATTCGCTTTATTCAAATCAAACTTAATGTTCCTAGGGTGGTCTTCTACTTTCCTCCATTGATCACTCTTAGCTTCATGAGGTCCTATCTTGCTTTGTATTGCTGGAGGCTTTGACCCGCTTGCTTTTGTACCATCGATTACTCTGTAGAGGGAATTATGGGAACATTAGTTGGTTTTGCTAATTTTTGCATTCCTGATCTAGAAGTGCTGGGATCTGAAGTACTTATAGGCACATCAAAGCTCACATGCTTGACTTTCGGTATAGAATAAGGCATAGAATGGGTTGCATGCTTAGCACTAGGCATAGAACAAGGCATCACAGATTTATCTTTCTAACAGCTCTTGAGATCGTTTGTGATCCTAATTTCACTATCAAGTGGCTTATTTATGCGATCCTCTTCTATAATCTCACGGAGACATTCTAGACTATCCTTAAGGTGACAGAAATAGTCATGAAACACAAGTTGGTTATTTCTAAGATGAGGAGGAATGTATTTAACAGTCACAGTATACTTAGAATCTGCAGATGCTTTTGATGCAACATTCTCATTAAAGACAAGTGGCATTTTCCTTTTACATGACTCTTCGATTCTCAATTTCCTTTTATAGAAGTTATTTTTCATTTTTCTTGTCACGAGTGACTTTCATTGAATCGTATAACTCTTTGAAGTGTCGTTTGACCTTTTCATTTTCTTCTAGAAAACTCTCATTTTCTTGTTGTATGTCGTTAATGATGTTTTGAAGATGAAAGTTTTGAGAAAATTGAGAATCTAAAGGAGGAGGCATTTGGGAGCCACCACATTGTTCTTTTCACCCTTTAATTGTGAAATTTAGGTTTTCAACTTTTGATCGTGTTACGGTGAGCTCGAATCATTTTTGTCACGCTTGTTTATTTCAAAAGCGCATCAAACTCGGAACATCCGAGGATATCTTGATGTTTGAGGTTTTAACATTTTCTTTGCGATGTTGATATTTTAGTTGCAAATCAAAATGTTCAAATTTTAGCTTAGAAAAGTGTTTTACCAAATTATCGTGATCATCCTGGTCAATTTTCTCATTTAGTTTTGAGTTTTGTTTTCAAGCTCAATGACACGATCATGGGAAGCTTTCAAAGCAACAGATAATTCATGAAATTGAAGCGATAATAGAATACTTAGTAACAAGATAAAATACATCTTGAGCCACACAACTTGATATCAAGTTCTCATTTAAGATATCACGAGACTCTTCCTTTCAATTTCATTATATTTGAGTTCCCGTTCATAATTATTGACCTCAACTATCATTTCATCAAATTCCTTTTCCATTTCTTTAATCTACGAGTCTATCCCTTTTGAAGACTCTCAAATTGATTTTTAATTGTTTAAAGAAAGGCATGACCTCGGTTAAATAGCATTCTTTAGTTTGCTCAAAACCCCTTCCCTTGATTATCCCGTAGGTGTGATTCTCTTCTTACATGTCTTCTCAAAATCAGCGAATAGTTGATAAACAACACTGAGTGATTAAGGTCTTGCTCTTAGTGGGAAGAGTTCTAGGAACTAAATGCATTGGTGTATTCGGAGGATACACACGATGTGGAGGCACTTTCCTAAGGGAGTGTTTGTTTCAACAAGTACATTTGCTTTTGCTTATCCATGTCTTTTTCCAAAAACTTGTTCGGGTTAATTGAGTTTGAGGCTTAAACTTGTTGGAAATCCAATTATCTTTAGTGTAATCATGGGGTTCACCATGTTATGTTTAGCTTTTTACACTTGAGGATCTTTTAGCTTCTTATCCATTTTCTCCCTAGAGGCATCTTCTAATTTTCTATCCTCTTCCGTGCTTCCAATACATGATGGTGTTTGCCTAGGCTTGAGGATCTCATTGCCATCATATACAATTGTATGGTAAGCTTTATCCTTTTCGAAGACTCGGGTTTGGCTCATCTACTAGGGAATACTCGCTTATCGCTTAAGACTTTGTGCTTAGTGATCATGAGCGAATCGAATGGTGTTCCCTTGTAACGCATGCAGTTTGTTTTCAAGTTTATTTTTAACGCTTTTAGATTGGAAAAGTCATTCAAAAGTTTTGATTCCTTAGCATTAAATTCTTGTTTAAGCACTTTAACATTTTGTTGAAGTTCTTGCTTTTTAATGGTTTTGTAAGCTTTTCTTGTAAGGAGTTTAACTCTTGTTTTAACATTTCTTCTCTAAAATTACTTTTTCTAATAACATGCGTATTTGGTTATCCATCTCCTGCTCACGGGTGGTCGATTCGAACTTAGCACGTTGTTCATATATAGCTACTTGTTCTTTATAGGCGTTTAGTTCGAAATAATAGAATCATCGAGGGCACATCGGTGAATTCATCAAAAATATAGTCATCATTGATCGAGAAGATGCATTACTTGGTACAATTTCACTTTCATTTTGTTTCACATATTGCTCATATGGGACAACATTGATATTACCCATATTTTCAATATCTCGATTCAATAATTTGATTGATTGTACTTTGTCGTGCATCTTTGCACATCAACATCATCGTATAGTTTTAATACCTCGAGATGATAGATTCCCTGGAAGAAGTGGCCTGTTTAGGTGAAGAAGCCCTGGAGTTACCATTGGTGAGATATTAGCCATGAAGATGGTATGGGCGTTGGTTCATTATCAACATCTCGAATCAAATGCATCACATTCTGCGACTTGAAATGCATTAGGATTGTTCGACCCATACCCTTGACCGGCCGTTCATCCACATCAAGATCATAAGTTTCGCATTTCCTCAAGAAGAAATAGCAATTCTTCCTCATTCAACATTGCTCCACTGTCTTGAGCTTGGACCAAGAAGATCTTGTCCACAGAAGTACTGTGATTTTGTGGACGTTTTGGAAGAGTGCACCTCCTTGCGTGTCCTTCTCCACCAGTTGTAACATTTAATGGGCTTTACTTGACCTTGAGCCATGTTCCTTCCACGATTTTGATTACCCATATATCCACCACCACCGCCAACATTCCCATATCAAGACCAAAGATTCCCGTATCCGCCCAACATTCCCATATCCAGCTCCAACGTTCCTTGCTCACTATGTGGAAGGTATGCATTTTGTCTTCCTTGCACATTTTGCACCACTATCTTTCCTTCTTTACAAAGAGCATGATTGTGAAGATTTGACGCTGATTGTGAGATTCAAGTTTTGCTTGACCATAAGAGCAGGTTGATTGACAAAGTGTTCCATGACTGCTCAAAGATCGGGAGGCTTATACCTGGATCAGGAATGAGCTTGTGGTTACCATTTCGATGAGGTATGACTTGTGATGCTTTGGTAGTAATCCCTACATTGGTGTAGAATGCGTTAAGTCATTTGAAGAGCTTGCATCTCGGCATTGGTCTTGAACTTTTCCATGATCATTCGCTCAAAGCGAAGCATGTTTCTCATTTTGTAGTAAATAAGCATACGATTGCTCATAATTGGTGTTCCTCAATCCTTTTTAAGTTTGATTGCAGTGACAAATTTGTGCCATTCGGGATTCATGTTGTTCACAAACTTTGAATTTAGTGGATATTTGGCATTGTCATTTTGATATTCCTCATGTCATTCACGAGCTTGTGGAACCTCACATAGTACTCCGTGACATTTTCCCTAGGTTCATCTTAAAGTTCTCAAAATCATCATACGGTTGAGACTCTCTGCCTTCTTTAGTTAATTTCAACCGGAGAAGCATCTTGACATTGTCCCAAACCGCTTTCGCTTGGTGTTGTGATTGATTAGCTTGTAGATGTCCTTTGGTAGACCTCAAGTACAATGTTTGAGGCCCTAATATCAAGATCGTATCTCTTTTTCTCCTTATCAATAAGTTCATCATATGTCTTTGGTCTATCCAATCCTAATGTCACCGAGCCATATTGAGAGTTTCAAGTATGTCTCGATAGTCTCAACTTGGTATAGTCCTTCATCAATTGATTTGAGAATGTTAACCCCATTTTCCTTACCCAAGCAGTACAACTTGATTCGTTGAGCCAATGAGTCATAATCAGTCCTATCTAACATGGGTGGACGAGTATCTGATCCTCTTTGCTTGAACGTCCCAGCTCGATGAAGAGACGATTGTAGGCACGTTGGTAGACATGATTACAGATTTCACGGGATTTTATAACTCTTTGATTAAACCGGGAAATAGATTCTTTCATGGGATTTTACTAAATCAAGAGAAAACCGTAAAATGTAACAATCAGAAACAATAATTCACCAAGTCGCTTCAAACCTTGAAGACAAATCGCTTTTCACCAAGTCGCTAGGTATACAAGTTGCTAAAGGGAAAAATCGCTAGAGATATAAGTCGCTTGTGTGACACAAATCGCTAGTGACAAGTCGCTAGACACACAAGTTGCTAGAGTAACAACTCGCTAGAAGGACAAGTCGCTAGTGACAAATCGCTAGACAAAAAAGTACGTCCACTACTTTGTCCTTTTTGTCGTTTTGTCTCAAAAGACAAATCGCTTAGTGCACAAGTCGCATCACAAAACACAGACAAGTCGCTTAAATATAGGGACAAGTCGCTACGAAGAAATCGCTTAGTACGTAAGTCACTTCACAGAATACTGACAAATCGCTTAAACGTTGAGACAAATCGCTACGAAGAAATCAAGTACGAGACACAAATCGCTAGGATAAAATATTCAAAAACACCACTTTTCAATCCAAAAACAACCCAACCACGCTGATTCAAGCCTTCCAAATCAAAACCTAAGCACATATAATGATTCTAACACAAAAGTACAATCAAAATCCAAACTTTAACACAAGAAATGGTCCAAATGATGCAAATACCACTAAACTTTTTCAAACCCAAAACCATATAAAACCACTAGAAATCCAAGAACATGTAAGAAAGATGATCAAACCATGGCTCTTGATACCATTTGTGACATATTGGATTCCATAAACACATCAAACCATAGTGTAAGTAGGCGTATGACTTAAGGGTTTTAGAGAAAGTTTAGAGGTTTAGGAACTTGAGAGAGAAAGAAAATCTTATTATGAGCTCCAACCTCGCTTGGGAGGTAGAGGGTATTTATAGTATCTCATAAAATCGCCACTTACGGGTCATGGATCGTGCATACAATTGGGTTAAGACCATCCGTCCTCCTCCGGGTTACTTAACTAAATACTAACTAACATTAAATAACTACGACTACGAGCTTTTAACGATTACATATACTTGAGGTGACCGACGCACTTTAACAGCTGGATTTTCTAAATCCTAAGATATCAATATCCTTTGACCCAATACAAATATATCTTGTACATCGAACACAACAAATCGAATGTACACCTTAGGCCTTGTTAGGAATTAGAAATTCCGTGTGTTAAAGATTGGTTGCCTCAAGTATATGTAATCGTAAGAAAGCTCGTAGTCGTAGTTATTTCAAGCTAAATAGTATTTAGTTAAGTAACACCGTGGAGGACGAGACAGTCTTACCCATCTGTATGCTCGATCCTGACCTGTGTGGCGTTTATGTAAGACTGAAATACTCTACCTCCCGGTGAGAGTTGAGCTCATAATAATATCTTTCACTTTCTCACTAAGTTCCCTAAACCTCTAACTTTCTCTCTAGAATTCCACTTATACGCCCACTTTGTGTTATGGTTTGATGTGTATGTGAACCAATATCTTCAATTAGTATCAAGAGCCATGGTTAGAATCATATCTTGCACATCTTTGGATTTCTAGTGGTTTTTCGATGGTTTTGAGTTTAAAAAGTTTAGTGGTTTGTGCATCATTTGGTTGATTTCTTGTGTTAAAGCTTGGATTTTGTTAGTACTTTTCTGCTTAGAATCATCACAAGTGTTTAGGTTTTCATTTGGTAAGTTTGAATCATCTTGGTTGGTTGTTTTGGATTGAAAAGTGATGTTTGTGATGTTTTCTTGCTAGCGACTTGACCTACGTATTACTTTTCTTGCTAGCGACTTGCTTTACATTTTTGTAGCGAGTTGCGGTTTGTGGAGTTAGCAACTTAAACTTAGCGACTATACGGACAAATAGTGGATTCTCCACTACGGGTAGCGACTTGGTGTTAGCCTTGGAAGTAGCGAGTTGCTATTTAG